>LPNX010566504.1:242681-288585 GCA_001517045.1 Pseudotsuga menziesii | reverse complement strand
CTTATTGGGTACTCAGACTCATATTTTGATGGCGATAAGGAGACAAGAGTATCAACTTCTAGATACACTATGAGTCTTGGATCAGCAGCTGTCTCATGGAGATCACGCAAACAGTCAATTTCGGCAGATTCAACAACAGAAGCAAAATATGTGGCTGTAGCTGAAGCAATGAAATAAATAGTATGGCTCAGGAAGATACTTGAATATTTGCAAGAAAAACAAGAGAACTCCACTCCATTGTTGATCGACAATACTTCTGCAATCAAGCTAGCTAAGAATCCTAGATTCCATGATCGAACCAAACACATTGACAAAAAGTATCATTTGATTCGACATCGTGTAGAGGCCAAGAAAGTCCATCTTCGACATTGTTCCACAAATGATCAAATTGCAGACATCTTCACCAAAGCGCTTGGACGAGAAAAGTTTGAAAGATTCAGAAACATGTTCAGACTTATGAACACCCCTTCGGATTAAGAGGGGGAATGTTAGGATATAATCCATAGGGATTATTGTAAATAAATAAATAAATCTAGGAAGCCGAAAAGGCTGGGCGGAAGGTGAAACACAACCATCCTATCTATTCTATAAATATATGCATTGGCATTGGAATAAAATCGAATCGCGAGTTATTACCTGACAATGAGGATACAGATATGGATTTGGATCTGGATTTGGATATGTTTATAGATTCACTAGATTCAGATACGGCAAGGAAACGACAAATACAAGCAAATATATACATATTTTTATAATAAATAAAAAATAGAATGAAGAAACAAAACTATTTATGAAACACAATAGTAGAGCTATAAATTATTTCCATAAAAGAGTGTTCATGTACCATAACTCATAATTTGATAAATTCTAACCATGATTGATATTGATAATTTGATAAACCATTTTAGCATGAACTTGAAGTAGGTCCTAATGGTGTTTTTGTGAGCCACATCCACATGTACCTTTTAACACGAACTAAAGTGGTTTTCTTGACCTCTATAGCAGGACTACATAATAGTATAGGTGAAGTAAGAAATAACATAGCACATAAAGAATATAGACCAACCCCTAACAGCAAACATTGACCATAAATATTAATCAAATAAAAACATTGAGAGAAGACGTTTATATTGATATATAAGAGTTCAAGAGAAGATAATGACATAAGTATAGATCATACCCTGAACCTAAATAGGGTTTATACTTTTATCCATTAGGTGTTTAGGGTTTTTTAATTTTTTCATTAAAAACAAATTTTTTTGAGGGATCAATGGGCTATAGAAACATTGGAACTTGCAGGATCTGTTTGAAAATTTTAGGAATTGTTTGATTTTTCAGAGGATTTGTTTCATAGGACCAAGATGCATTTCCTTTTGGAGGGGATATGTTTTCATGTAATAATAGACGAAGCTAGACCAAATCTATTATTTTATTATTTCATGGCTAAGAGTATGTTTATTTTATTTTGTAAATTCAATATGAAATAATTAATAACAATTTTTGGATTGCTTTAAGATGTGTTCAGAATTAGCAAACTGATTATCCATTCCACTTTTGGGTGGAGAAGGGATCCTAGTTCGTTACAACAAAGCATGTGGAATAATTAGAATCCAAAATTCTTATTACTTATTTCATATTCAATTGATAAAAAGGAATCAACATACACTTAGCAATGAAATAATACAATAATAGGTTTTTTCTCGTTGCATCTATTATTATATGGGATCTCCTACAGAAGGAAACATATTCTGGTCTCATGAAACCCCGTTCATGCTCAAGGTATGATCTATCCTTATGTCAAGATCTTCTCTTGAACTCTCATATATCAATATCAAGGTCTTCTCTCAATGTTTTTATCTCATTTATATTTATGGTCAAAGTGTGTTGTGAAGGTCTGGTCTATATTTATGTACTAAAGTTGTCTTCTCAATGATTTACTAACTTGTAACGTTATGTCTAAATATAGGTCTCCAATTAATGTTCAAAATATTAGATTCAAGGTATGTTTTTCATTTTCTAGAAAAGAAACACGAAGATTTACACAAAAAGTAAGATTATTTAAGGTGATATAATGAGTAAAAAACATTTAAAATGAGGTAATGAGGTGAAAGGATAAGTCATGCATATCTTTATCAACTTTCATGTCTGGCCTGGGTTCAAAGCCCATTGCAATTCAAGAGTTGTCCCATGTAATTGGAGTGGTTTCTCAAGGAAATTTGGGAATCCAACATCATGTATTTACAATTACACTATCAACACGCATATAGTTCACCTTCCTTTGTTCAAATTCTACAAAGCACGATCTATCCCCAATCCTATGCAATGATTAACGCTTCCAACTAAAAATAGGTTTTAGAAAATATCTCAAAATTGGAAGAAGGAATTTTTTCAATATCCTTCCACCAAGACGGACTTGAATAGTAGTTCACCTTTACCTTCTCTAACTACCATAAAGTAAACTCCAAAATATCCCCTCTATTTCTCAATATATTGGTGTTAAATAGAACCCATAACCTACAAGTAAACATGAAAGGCACCAACCCACAAGTGAACATGCAAGACACCATGTATTAGTAGTCAACTATCTCAAACAATTCCATAAATATTGAAGTTCCCTATCCAATTTTGTAAACCAAAATGGCCCTCCACACAAAAACGATCCTCTGCAAGTAGTAGAAATAACCATCAATGAAAACCAATTGTCACCCTTTAATAACATCAAATCATTTTTTAGAAATTAGAGAAACTTGTACCAAGTCCAAATAGGGGAAAATATTCCATCGAAGGAATTGAAGAACTCAAATGCATTACGTTAAAGACTCTTGGTTACCTGTATCATTGGTTTTGTTTAAAAACACCAAACCTTTGTGATAAATAGGGAAAAGTCATCTATCAAAGGTATTGAAGCAATCAAATACATTGAAGACATTATTAGAGAGCTTCTAACTCTTTATTATGGATGTCATGATGCATTACCCACTACTACAAGGTGAAGTGTTTTGAGACATTTAATTGAGACAAATTGCAATTTCGTCTCTACCTTCCACTTTTTTTTGCATTTAGTTTTTTAATTTTATTTAAGAATGTGCTTTTCTATTAATTTTTAGCGGTGATACAGTTGGGATAGGATGGGTTGTCCATCTTCCAGCTTCCAAATGAGGCGGTGAGATACTTTTGATACATGGAAATTCCACACATGTCCCATCTCTTTACTAGAATATCCATCCCACTACCCATTTTGGTCGCTCATAGCCTCCTCCCATGCTGAAGCGCATCAGCAGTGAATCATCCAATGTCCATATGTAGCCGAAGGTAAAACAACTCCACAAAGTCCCTGTCACTTCCATTGTAGAAGAAGATGAGGAGGAAGATGAGGAGCATGTGTTCGATCTGCCTGAGGAAGTTCCTCCACCCTACACCATTCACCTGTGCCTCGGCCGCAAGTGCATAATAGCTTCTAACATTTATTCAACAACACGCTCTCTTACAAGAGCCCAAAACCCTAGCCCTATGTTGAAGAAAATGAGTTGGAGGTCCATGACCAGCTTCATGACCACAATCAAGTCTAAACAGAAATCAAACAAAACGAACAAAACCACCATAGAGATGACGAGTCCTCCACTGACACTGGCACTTCTCACATTGGGGTTGTTGAAAATTCCTTAGTTTTTTCGTGAGTGTCCATGAGGTATCCAAGATGTTGGAATCCAAACGATTGGATTATCCCTCTAATTTCACTGATAACAAAGGCTATTTAATTTCCCCCTTGTTCCTCTCTTTATTCAGCGGTTTTTCTTTCTAGCATCTATTTTGAGCCCAATAAAGAAAAAATCAACTCAATATTTTCTATTTGAATATTTTCAAATTCTGAGTTTAATATTTTCTCTCTGGATAATTTAATACTTTAAGTTAGGGTGATGGATAAAAGAAACCCAAATCGGAAAATACCCAAATTGGTTAGATTTTCCCTGAAATACTTGCAACAGATCTGATTTTATATGCACTTAGAATTTGATTTATATACCAATGTTTTCATACTGAGCAACTCTTTTGACTTAGGGCATTGTGAACTACAACAAAACCTTGTGATTAACATCCCTTTTATCTTCCTTTCTAACGTCCACTATCACTTTTAGTGTATTTTCATCATTTTTTGGACAAAGTGGATGGCTTTCCATGGGATGGCACTTTTAATGGTGTTATTTGCATCCCTTTTTAAAATTTGATGCTATTTTGGATGCTAATTAGCATCCCAAATAGCATCCCAATTAGAGTCCCGATATCATCCTAATTAGCATCCCAATCAACATTTGAATTAGCGTCCCTTTTTAAAAGTTGGCACTATTTTGGATGCTAATTAACATCCTAATTAACTTCCCAATCAGCATCCCAATTAACATCCCCATTATAATCCCAATTAGTGTCCCTTTTTAAAAGTTGGTATTATTTTGGATGCTAATTAACATTCCAATTAATGTCCCAATTAGTGTTCCAATTAGCATCCCAAATATTGTCCCTATTTAAAAGTTGGTGCTATTTTGGACGATAATTAGAATCCCAATTAACATACCAATTAGCATCCACAAAAGCATCCCATATAATGCCATAGAGCCAAGTATAGATCTAAGAAACTCTAACCTAGAGTTGATTTTCTAAATGCTAAGTACTATTGTTGAGTTGATTTTCTAAACACTAGTACTATTGCTCAGTCCGATTCCCTTAAATTATAAGGTTTGACAATAACTGTCAAGTAATGTTCTACCTGAAATTTGGGGATATATGCCCCACTATTTCCATAAATCTGGAGATGATTTCTTGGAATCATGTAGCTTTCAAGTGTTCAATCTATGACCCAAATATGCTTTGACATCCTATACTTTGATATTTGTCCCTCCTATGTTCCTCCTTTGAATACCACCTATTAAATGACTACTTGGAAATGCTCAATTTGATGCCTTTGAATATGGGTTTGATATTTATTGTTGATCTTAAAAATATAGGATTTGAATGCTGGTAATGTGGACCTACTAATTTGCTGGCTGGAGGATTCAACACCATAGAGTCCCAATGATGTTTCCTTCTCCAAACATATGTAAATCCCCTTTACTAATAGTACTTTTTATTACTAGATATTTGGTAATATTCTCTGTCACCTATTCACCCACGAATTTTAAGAGCCACTACTACGACAAAGGAATTTTCCTTGTTCAGATCATTACTAAGACCTGGTAGAGAATTCAAAGTTCTAACACATAGGTATTGATAGGATAAATATGAAAGTGGAAAAATATCAGATGTATTTTTGATAACCATTCAACAAGGAATCGATGCCAATAGGATGGTTTCATATGTGAGAATTAGAACTCTTGCATATTCCTTAACTATTACATAATTCCATTTCAAAGATCCTCCTTCAGGTGTAGGATGCAAGAAATTCAACTCTATATTTTCACCTTCAATTCTTCTCTGGCCTCCAATGACCATAAGTTCATTTATACAGGTCTGAAATACAAGACCCCAACCCTTTATTGAGATGGCCATTACAGGTAGTTTTTCCAATACATTCAAAATATGGTATTCTTGTTATATTTCTTGACTTCATTTTTCTAGTGCTTGATTTCATAAAACTTGATTATTTATCATTACAACCAAGTATGTTGTTGGTTCACTGATTTTGTCAAGCGGTTATACTATGCTTCCTATAGAATTCACTTTACTACTAAAGGGAAACATTTGAGACAACCATAACTTGACAAGAAACTTGTTAAATATTATTGTGCATATATATACTTTCATATTCTAGTTTAAAAGAGATATTCATAAAAATATGGTCATTTGCACAAATCTCACGATGACAAAGTGTATGCACAGAGCTAGAACATGTGTAGATGTTGAAGTGTGTGGGGGGGTGTTGGGATGTGATTGTAGGTACTGGAATGTGCATATTAACCTTGAATGTGTGCACATAGGGTCTAAAATTCTGACATCTTGTGACATGGAGTCACACATAAACAATAAGTATAGACTTGGGCACAAAATTGGTAGTGGTTATTTTGATGAGATATACTTAGGCTTTGCTCCATTTTTTATTTTATTCACTCAATGAGTACTTGTTTTGTTAATTCCATAAAACATTAATTCATCAAGTCCCACAGACTTTGTATTCACCTGAGTTGGTCTGAGAAGCATTACATGTTGTTTGTGATCGCCATATTTTCTCTTTATCCATGATTTGCAAGTGTCACCATATGGAAATTTCATATCTTAGAACACCAATGGTTCTATGTTCTTTACTACTTTTGCAACAACACCTCAACTTGATGGGTATATACTTGATTCCATATCTATGATTTTTTGTATTCACCTGAGTTTGTATTAGCAGCTTTACATGTTGGTTGTGATCGATATATTTTTTCTTTATCCATGATGCGTGAGTGTCACCATATGGAAATTTCATATTTTATAAATACAAGATTCCTTTACCTTAAAATAATGGGTTATTTTCTTTGGGTTCCAAACACTAGTGTATTTTTACCATTTGAACTTTTAAATTCCGATAAATATTTGTAGGCAGTTCTCTTCAGTCCAATTCAGTTGGTCTATATTCTACTAAGGGGGCGAGGCTAACATTTGTCTGACTAATGTGGATATCTTTCCTCTCCCCATCTCTATTTTATGTTTTACTCTCATATAATTAATGTCCCTTTTCTTATTATCTACAGCAAGCATGCCTTCTTTGGAAGAGTTGTTAAGGGAATAGATGTACTGAAGAAAATTGATCGATTATCAACTGCAAATCAAGGAAGACCTATTGTTCTAGTTAAGATTTCTAATTGTTGTGAAATATTTCTAGGAAAAGATAACAATATAGTTTTATTTGATGAAGGTACATTTTACTTTTAAGTTCTAAGCATCATGATATGCCATTGTTGAATTTTTAACTAACCATAAATGTTATATTGTTGTATATAAATTATTTCATATACTTTGGTGTTGTATAATTGTACATTCTGCACTTTTTTTTCTTTTTAATCTAATAAATGGAATTTTTTTCTCCAAGGATTCCTAGCAGGAGCCCTCATAAGAGTTTGAGCAGAATCCCCAGAAGAAGCTTGCGAAGAATCCCAAGAAGGAGCTTGAGCAAGAGCCAGAGTGAGAGTCCTATGAAAATATCAAGCAAAAGCCCAAGTAGAAGTCCCAAAAGGGTATTGAGTAGAATTCCTTGAATGCATTTGAGCAAGATCCCAAGTGTGTGATTTCTCGCAGGGTTGTAAGAAGGATCCCAAGTCATAGGGCATTAAGTAGGAGCCCAAGTGTGATTGCTCACATGCCTTTAAGCAAGAGTCCAAGAAGGAGTTTCAATAGGAATTCATGACAAAACCTAGCTCAAAGTCCTTTGAAAAGTCGAAGAAGGCCTCCAAGAAGAAGGTTTTCAAGAGGATCAAGTCATAGTCCTGTTGTTTATAAGAGTACACTTCCCCATCCTAATCAAAGTAAAACTATTGCAAAAATTCCTAGCCTAGAGGGCACACATAAACATGTGAGAAGAGTTCATGGATTCAACCATCATTACTCTTATGCTCGACATTATCATACACCATCTTCATATTTCTCTCCCCCAAGGTCTCGTCGCCTCAGTGAAAGGAATATTCCTAAAAGGGACAAGTTTGTATGCATTCATAAAGCCTCATTAAATTTCCAAAGTTGGAAGGAATTTCTAATAGAATAATTTGATATTGATGTCGTAGATATTGAATTTTTAGGAGTTATTTCGAGCACTTGCCACCAAGACATTACAGAAACACACCAAGAGGAAAGACTCCTCCAATTTCAAAAAGCATTATATTTGTTGCAGTGCTTGAATAAATATTTTTTGAATATGATTTTAGAAACCTCTTTTATAAACACTATTGGCTATTTCATATCTTTGAAACACTATCCAAATCATCATAGTTAAGTGTTTCCACATCAGCCATATAATCAAAGTTAACTTGTCAACAACATCACAAGATGGCCAAGAGTTGGTGATATGGTTCCTTCCAACAATTAGTTTTCTGCAAGATCTAAAACATTAGTTAAACTGCCCATTTTTGAAGGATTCATTGAGGTATAAAAGCCTCCAAGGAAGGTTTCTAGTGATATTATTGTTGTTTCAGATCAAGCTTTTCTAGTTTCATCATCTCTCCTATTTCATAAGGAAGGACACAACTAAGATTGTTGTCTGAAAGAATAAAATTAGGAAAGTTCTTCAATATGTCCCGGGGAAGGAGGTATACTAACACGTGTCCCATGTAAGAAGGTACATTCCCACAAATGAAGGATAAAGTTCTTCAATATGTCCCGGGGAAGGAGGTATACTAACACGTGTCCCATGTAAGAAGATCTAAAACATTAGTTAAACTGCCCATTTTTGAAGGATTCATTGAGGTATAAAAGCCTCCAAGGAAGGTTTCTAGTGATATTATTGTTGTTTCAGATCAAGCTTTTCTAGTTTCATCATCTCTCCTATTTCATAAGGAAGGACACAACTAAGATTGTTGTCTGAAAGAATAAAATTAGGAAAGTTCTTCAGTATGTCCCGGGGAAGGAGGTATACTAACACGTGTCCCATGTAAGAAGGTACATTCCCACAAATGTTGTTGTTATAAATCTCAATGAAATACAATGTAGAGAGATTATAAATATTTCTTGGTATAAATCTTGTGAAGAGGTTGTTATGCAACACATTGTAGTGAGATGCGGTCATGTATAAGGCTAGTGACCAAAGATGACAATATGGGTCAACAACATACTATTGCATAGGCTATAAGGACTACATTTACTCAATCATTGAGTATTATTCCATATACTCTAGGATGATAAGGGTGTCGAATCTAGAAAAAAATTAACGTGACAAACTTGGAAGCTAAGCACAACTCTTAATCCATGAATCAAAGAACAATAAAGTACAATTTGTAATAGAAAAACTCTATATTCTACAACATTGAAATTCCCTTTTTAAGCTAATTACAACTCCATTCTATAATCAATGGGAGCCCTTTGTATTTTCATTGTGTTTCCAATGATTTATCCCAACTGTAATAGATTTTAATTTGTAACAAAGAGACTCCATATCATACTAACAAATTCTTAGTGGTTCAGTAGAGTGCCTTGGTTCAAGGATTTCTAGAACAACTTATGTTAGACCCGTTAGAGATGTTTATGGTGTGCAATATGTTCAAATTAGAGGGAGTGATCATGTGCCTATGAACCAAGATGGTCTCGAACAAGAATTTTTGTCCTTTCAAGGAGGGTCAATTCCATCAGTACCATTGAAACCCATGCAAGATAACATAAGAGCCAGCTTCTTCACATAACTAGGTGATATTACATGTGGACCAACATTAACCTTCAAAAGGATTCTAGGTTCAATTGCTTGTTTCCTAAGTTTATCACTTAATGTACTTTAGATGCACATGTTTTGTTTGAGTTGTTTGTGTCACTATTACTAGGTTGTGTTTTTCCAACCCACATGTCACGATCTCCATTTTCAAAATACATGATTAACTAGGTAAATGAGTCTATTAAAATGTTTTAATTGTAAATTAAACTCAGTACTATACATCACCATTCCCCTCCAAATTTGGATGAATTATGTGCAAGATTATTTGGTTAAATAATACCTTCCCTAATCACTTTCTTATACATTTTTTGGACAATAAATAAAAAAATCCCCCAATATTATAGTTTTCTTGATCAAAAGGTCATGCAATTAAATTGGTTCAAACATGTATAGTTTTGCATGGTTGTTTGAAGCAATTCCAAGCCCCTAAAGGAATCTAACTATTGTATTTCTAGCGAAGCTAATAAGATTCCCTCCCACTCTTGGTACCCTTGGGATACCTCTTAAAGAACCATAAAAATAATAATTTGAAGCGATCATGTGAGTCTAGGTGAGATTTCATTTCTAATTATGAGAGATACAATTGCCAAGAATAATTAAGCTTTGGTTTTAAGTACAATTGTTACAATTAAATAATTCCTAAAGAAGATGTCTTAAACCCATAAATGGTTTTGCACTGTCAGGTTTTTAAGGAAAAAAATCTTTGAATTATATATATATATATATATATATATATATATATATATATTTGTTAAATATAATCAACAACCAAAAACTTTAATTACCTAAATTTTTCTCTCATGAACTCTCATTCCCACTGCAATATACAGATCTAGGGTTAACACAACTTCCACATCAATATTTAGACAAGTTGTCTTATCCTAAATTATTTTCTCATAATAAATAATCCCATACTCCATTTTATTTAAATTTTCTTGGGGAAAGTAACCTATAGAGTTTATTCTCCCCTTTAAAATAATCTAATTAGATTACGAAAGATTAAAACCAATGGTCATACGGTTTGGTTTATGTTTGTGTAATATTGATGGCTATCTTTATAGAACAAATGGTGTGACCATGACACTAAATATTCGAAAGGATGCTAAATTTGGTGCCAAACTTGAGATAGTTGAGGAAATTTTAAACTAGCAAAATTTTGAGAGGGAACCCAATTTCCCCATTTGGATTTTCCCTTATAATTGCATATTGTTAACCTCCATTCTTATTTTTGATTCGCCATTGTGATCAAATTGAAGGTCCATTGGATCTAATCAGAAAATCTATTCACAGGAGTGGCGGATGCCACATAGGGCAAAGTGGAGGAGATATGTTCACAAGAGAGGTAGAGGCCACACATAGGGAAAACTAGAGGAGATCTATTAACAAGAGGGGTCGAGGCCTGAAAATTGGATGACAAATAATGAAAATTCATCTCTTTGGATGATTTCATTGCTCAACTTGGTAGTTGAATCTAGTTCCTGATACTTCTATGACTCCTTACTTACCATAAATTGCTTAGGCACACTAATACATTTAGTCGGATTTTCCATGAAATATTTCCACGTTCTAAACATTCATGTATAAGTACTTTATTTTTTTTCATGGTGGAAAAACCATGGAAATATAAAGGTTTTTAATTTTAGAGGAACTTTCGTCTCTATATTAACAATATATGGCTATCTTTGCACACCCGCCAAACCAATGCCGACTTTCAATGTGTGGGTCAACTCATGCATTTTTGGCATATTTTCAATAGTTATGACAAGGATATTGGTGATTGATCTAGCATAGATTGAGGATGGATTTCTTAATCAAGCATATCCAAAACTAGAGAGCAGAGTCATACTCTTCTTCTTCAACAGGTGACTCAACCGGAAAAACAAGATCGGACAACCTTTAGAGGACAATATGGAACCTGTGGGAAACAACATGCCTTCACTTTCCCTTGAAGAAGATGTTGCTGTCACAACTTTGGTTGGAATGCATGGAAATAAAAATGCAGATCAATGGGAGGAATTTGTGAACAATGATATGGATCATTCACCAATGAGTGATGAAGACCTAATTCATTCCAAATATTATTTTGATGGTAGATTTGTGTTTTCTTTATTTGATAAAATGGTACATTTCAAAGAACAATATACCTTGCGGGAGGATTCCTTCAAAGCTAGCGATGAATTGTGCATAACTAAGTATGTCCAAATTCTTGATTTGCTACATCATGTTATAGGTTTAGAGAAAAGAATTGTGGAAACTGAAAAAATAATTGGCCAAAAGGATCAAATTATGAAGGATCAATGTTCTAAATTTACCGTAGTTCTAGTAGAATCGATTTCTGACCTTGAGAGACTGAAAGACATGTATCCGGATCAAAAGAAAAAAGATGAGGAAAATGCAGGAAGACTTAAAAATGAGCTGAAAAATAAGCCTGATGTTTTGAAAATGCCACCACTGAAAACTGTATTTGGTAAGGAAGTAGAAATTCAGCAGGAATTGAAGTAGAAAGAAACATTTATTGTAGGTTTTAAGGTTGAGTTTCAAAGGGAATTGATATAAATGATCATTAAACAAGAAAATGAGACTGCAGAATATGAAGCAAGATTAGAAAAATTGAATAAAACAATTAAAAACAAAAATGAGTTGCTACAAAAAACGATAATTGAAAGGATATCAGCAACTCTTGAGGCTAAAAGTGATGAAAGAGAAAAACAATCAACAATCAAGGGTAAACAAGTCTACACACCAGAAGAATCAACAGTCAAGGGTAAATAGGTCTGCACACCAGAAGAATCAACAGTCAAGGGTAAACAGTTCCGTACACCAAAAAAATAAACAGTCAAGGGTAAACAAACCTGCACACCAGAAGAATCAACAATTAAGGATAAATAGGTCTCCACAGCAGAAGAATAAATAGTCAAGGGTAAAAAGTTTAGCACAAAAAAAGAATCCAAAGTGGAGGTTAAAAATTCCATCACACAAAAACTTTCTGGCAGTACAGAACTAGGTGATGTAACTATCGAGAGCTTACTCCAATTTCAGAAGTCCTTGCAACAACGAGACAAGACCTTGAATGAAGTTGCTTCAACAATTAATGTTGTAGAGTTTACATTTGGATCATCATATCCAACATTGAAGAAGAAGATAGAGGAGAAGGAGGCTAAAATCAGATACCTTCACAAAAAAATATTGGAGAAAGGAAAAGCACTATATTTGGGATATGGTAGTGAGATACAATATTTTAAATCCCAAATCAAAGCTTTGCAGAATAAAACTTTGGTAGAAGCGATTTTTTATATTACATCTGATAGCAATTTGTGGGCACATGAGCTGAAGAAGGAGGTACAATCAGTCAAGAGAAAATTAAGTGCAGTTCAATCTGACCCGAAGTGGAAAGATGATGATATTAAAAGAAAGGAACATGAGCACTCAAATTAGAGAAATAACAATGTATAGATTTTGAAGAAATTCCTAGAAGAAAAATATAGATTGCATATAAAAGTGATAAATATTGCAAACAAAGAGAAAGAGCAAGAAAACCAATTAAATCATATGGCCAATGAAGCTTCTATAGAACTGGAGGGTTCTGTAAAATGCAAGAGAAGCTATAGCGAATTTTTTTATTCTAAAAGGAGGAATTGAAAAAACCTCCAAAACGTTCAAGATTTAACCCTTCATAGCCCTTCCCAAAAGTGTAAAGTTAAAATTATCCTTCAAAAAAAATTTAAACTTTGAATTTTACCATTCCAGTAAAGAAGGGCATAATTTATATCAACATTTCAAAAGAAGTGAAACTTTTGAAATTATCCATCCATATAAATTTCTCTTCTCTTTACATCCTCTTCTCTTTAAATCCTCATCTCATAGTCATAACTAAGGATTTTTATGACTGCACATCCTCACCTTATAATACGAATTGGGTTAAGGCCCAAAGACAACCATAAAACATTAAATGTGTCAAGACGCAAAGAGTAATATACAACTATAAGTATTATATTAAATTTATCTTATAATTCTTTTATTAACAGTATCAACTGAGATTTGACTCGTTGTATGGTTTTCATATTCTTCTCATGAGTCCTTACCAATGTGATTGCAAGGCATTCTTTGAAGGTGAAGTACATAATTTTAGGTGTTATTCCTCATTATCATGCATTTTGGTAAGACAATAAAGAGGGTAGTGGCCTTCATCAACATGGAAATTTTTTAAGGAATAGAGGTTATACACATTAATTGTTTTCATTAAATAATTTAAATTCCTACCGATGACTATCAATTCGGTGAACCATGGACTAGTACAAAACACAACAAATTTTAGAGCCACGAGCACTTAATTACACACACCAATAACTTTCTCAAATCTAGCCATTAATAAAATTATTTTGGTATTTTTGTTCAATTTTAAAGGAGTGTTGAGACTTATAAATGCAGTGAGTTGCAAGGATTCAGTTGACTTAGGTCCCTCCATCACCTACATGTATGCTTTCACAACAAGTGTTGAAAAACAATATTTTGTTTTTGCATTTTTTGGGTGAAACGGTTTGGCTAATTTATACTTGTCAATTAAAGGACAATTCTTTATATTTCCCTTCATATTTGAAGGGTTGAGAGAATAAATTCCATTCCAATATAAATTAAGACCCACCCTTCAAATTTGATCAATGTGTAACATAATATGGTGTACATTTGATGTCTATGTACATACTAGTATTGTTGTAATATAAATTGTCAATATTCATTGGCAATGCATATATTTTGATATAGTTAATGTGTTTCTAATGTGTAATACAAGTGTAATGTGTAATCGATATGTGCATTTTTCCTATATCTAAGAGAGTTTAATGTGCAACCCATAATGAGAAGTGTGTATGAAAGTACAAATGATGAAATATATTCTTTGTAATATATTCTACAAATGAATTCACATATGAAATATTCTTGAAATATATTCTACAACTAAATTGACAGGTCATCATTTCATGCTATATTGAATAAATTGCACTATAACATAGACATACCAACCTTTTCTATGAACTCTTGTACTCATTTCTGTAAATTGTAAGACCTACAGTAAAATCCAAGTCATCGAAAACAACAATTGATAGTATTTTCCAATTTTTCATGGCCATAACTAAAAATACACACCAATTCCAATCGAAGTACACTGTAGGTATGAAATTTGAAAGTTTGCATACAAAAACCTAATTAGACTAGTATTGTTTTAATTTCAGACATAAATTAAACTTCTATTGTGAAATAAGAATGCATCCAAAATTTGAAATTAGAACAAAACAACTGTAAATGTTGGTTTCTTGTTGACGAGCATCATATATTGGAAACCAATCTGATGGCTCTGCAAGTTTGTATCGTCTATTTCTTTTTTATTATAGTATAAATCATCATAATTCCTTGCAGGAATTAATAAATAAGAACATAACATATATAATACATTCCGAGGAAAAAAAATAGAGATAATGCAAAAATATAACTAGATCGATACTCAAGAAAGTTTTAAAAGGGGTCCAAGACCATTTTTTATTATATTATGCTTTCATTACAGAGCAGAGGGATAGTTTACAGTTGAATTAGTAATATCAAACAACTCCTTCAATAATAAATGTCCCTACTACCTATTAAATTCTATTTATAGACCTCAAGGGTCCAATTAACCATGTTACAAGTGGATTTCATTTGAGTGAAACTGAAATGTGGATTCACCCACGAGCCAACCCATCTTGTGCTGTGCTTTCCTGGCTTCAAATGAAGATACCAACTACTGTGGAACAAGGAAAAAATGACAGTGCAATACAGGGGGGAAAACATGGCTTAATTGGACATGTTTCAACATCAGGGGTAGAAAGGGAGTAGAAGAGGAAGTTGCATTCTATTTATCTAGATGGGAGATACGAGTAGCGAAGAATTATAACATAGATGCATTGTACAATAGAGCTATCGAAGGAGAAAAGGGAAATACCAATGAAAGAAGAAAATGGTAAGGAAGAGAGAGGTGCCACAGAAAAATATGGATTAGCAAAAAACAACATGCAATACCCATCTGATGTGGAAAAATTAAAAGCTAGAATTGAATAAATCAATCTTGCTATGCCACCAACCGGGAATGCTTCGTTTGTTGAAGAGGGACATGGTGCTGACTTAGTGCAGGAAAGAATTCACTGAGTGATGGGAAAGGAATGTCAAATGAACATAGACACAATAAGATAAAATGTAAAATCTAATGAAATCCATCGAACTTGGATGATACTGTCTCTAATTATTGCCAATTCTACCCATTTCACTCATACTATCAGTGAACTCAAATTTGCACACATCTGCAGCCATACTAGACAAACATTAAGGAACATAGAGAATGGATTGAGTGCTGCATAGCCTACTGATAACAGTGGCCCCTATTTATCAATCTTACATAAGAAGCAACATGATTGGTAATTGACTCCATGGGGTCAGGACAAATATGGATATGTGTACTATGTTGGCCCTTAGAATAATTGAAAGGTGGGAAAAAAGGTTACTCACAATGGAATGCTGATTTCATGTCTGGGTTATGCAATCATTCTCAGTGTCGTCAGAATACAACTCGATTCAGGTTCATCGAATCATAGAATTTGATGGTTTCTTAAGTGACGTATTTGACAGTCGGTTGAAAGTTCAGAATATGGCAGGTAGGGAAAAGAGAAAACTTCCATTTATAGGTTTATACAATTAAATGACATATTTTACACTTAATACATTCAGCACATGTATGACAGGTTGATGTATGGGAAAATGAAATCAGGCATGTGTGTGGATTTTACTGAAGCAAGTCAATTTTGGATTGCTTTACTCAAATGCACACCCAACATGAAAAAAATGTGGTTTAGGGAAATTAGACCTGCAAAAACATGCAAAAACTACAAAAAACTGTTGTTTAGGGAAAATAGACCAAGACTAGGAGAAGATAAAAAATTATCCAAGTATGGAATTATTGGTAAAATCTGCCTAACTGGACTTAGGGAAATGCCTGCCACAACTTATAGGATGATGATAAAATATTATGAGAGTGTATATCTCTAGATTCTTGTATGGTGCATCCAACCATATAATTATCCTAACCAAAAAGTATTTCCATACAAAGATATCAATCTACCAAAAGTGCCTCTCAGCCATATTTGCACTGCTCTAGAAAAATACCCGCCGAGGAGAGAGAAAGAAGCTCCAAAAGATTAAAGGGGTCTTGATGGATTCACCTTGTTGACCTCTATCCATTTCCAATCTCACTTTCCAAGTGTGAAGGAAAAATGAAATGACCTTAGTGACCTAGGGTTTGAACAGAACTCGTCAAGTGTTAGAGAAAGAGTTTGAGAGACCACTTGGAAATGCTTGTAAGAGGGTGTTCCATTGACGATAAAAATCATCAGATGATATGGTATTGTTCATTGCTGAAATGGATATCTAGCCTTGCTCTTGGTTTTTCTTATGGTGACGAGATAAGGAAAATATCAACATCCCAATATAGATGAAAAATATTATTTTGCATACTAAAGACCGAAAAAATGGCTAAGTGTTGTAGAGGGGCTTAGTGATGCCTGCATTAAGGTTGATGCCCGCACTAAGGATGATGCCCGCATGGCATGGCGTGGAATAGATGACTATGTGGCATGAATTTGAAATCATTGTTCCATTATGACATCGTTTTGGAGAAATACAACAAATTAGTGAAAATCAGAAAATTGGCCAAGTATGGGAATATTGGTCCCAGGAGCGTTAAGAGGATTCCCACCACAAATGGTTTGTTGAATAAAATACCTGAACCACATGGGGATATTGTAGGTTGTTGTTTTTTCTACTCAACCATGGTCTCGGTTTGTCCAAAAAGACACTAAAGAATAATTTATGGACCTGCCAAAACTATGGTTTAGGGAAATTAGACCAAGCCTAGGAGAAGATCAAAAATAAAAAATGGTCTACGTATAAATTATTGGTAAATTATTCTTAACAAGCCTTAGGGAAATTTTCTCCAAATCTCATGGGTTGATGATAAAAATAGTACGAGAGTGTAGATCTATATAAACTTGTATGGTGCATCCAACCATATAATTATCCTAAACCAAAAAGTATTTTAGGAAGAAGATATTAATCTGCCAAAAGTGCCTCTCAACCATATTTGCACTACTCCAGAAAAATGCCCGCTGAGAAGAGAGAAAGAAGCTACAGAAGATGAAAGTATTTTTTTTGGACTCACCTTTTTGAACGATACCCACTGGGAATCTCACTTGCCAAGTTTGAAGGAAACATAAAATTACCTTGGTGATATAGGGTTTGAAGAAAATTGGTTAAGTGTTAGACAAAGAGTTTTAGAGACCACTTGGAAATGTTCACAAGGGGGTGTTCCATTGATGATAAAAATCATCAGATGATATGGTCCTGTTCATTGTTGAAATGGATATATAGACATGCTCTTGGTTTTTCTTATGGTGACCAGATAAGAAAAATATCAACCTGGAAAAATAGAAGAAAAATATTATTTTGCCAACTAAAGATAGAAAACATGGCTAAGTGTTGTAAAGGGGCTAAGTGATGCCCGCATTAAGGTTGATGCCTTCTCTAAGGATGATGCCTGCATGGAACAACATGGAATAGATGACTATGTGGCATGAAGTTGAAATCATTGTTGCATTATGACATCGTTTTGGAGAAATATGACAAATTGTGAAAATTGGGAAACTGGCCAAGTGTGGGAATATTGATCCAAGTAGCCTTAAGATGATGGCTGCCACAAATGGATGGTTGAATAAAATACATGCACCACATGGGGATATTGTAGGTTGTTGTTTTGTCTACTCAACCATGGTTTCAGTTTGTTGAAAGAGAACTAAAGAATAATTTATGTACCTACCAAAACTGTGGTTTAGGGAAATTAGACCAATCCTGGGAGAAGATAAAAAATTGTCTAAGTGTGAATTATTGGTAAAATATGCCTAACATTCCTTAGGGAAATGCCTACCACAGCTCATGGGTTGATGATAAAGATATTATGAGAGATTTAGATCTCTATAAACTTGTATGGTGCCTCCAACCATATAATTATGCTGACCAAACAGTCTTGCAAAAAGAAGATATCAATCTACCAAAAGTGCCTCTCAGCCATATTTGCACTGCTCCAGAAAAATGCCCGCTGAAGAGAGAGAAAGAAGCTACAAAAGATGAACGTGTTTTTTATTGACTCACCTTGTTAAATTATACCCATTAGGAATCTCACTTGCCAATTTTGAAGGAAACATGAAATGACCTTGGTGACCTAGGGTTTGGAGGGAACTAGTTGTGTTAGACAAAATGTTTGAGAGACTACTTGGAAATGCTCGCTAGGGGGTGTTCCATTGCCGATAAAAATCATCAGATGATATGGTCCTGTTCATTGTTGAAATGGATATCTAGCCATGATCTTGGTTTTCTTATGGTGACCAGATAAGGAAAATATCAACCTAGAAAAATAGAAGAAAAATCTTATTTTGCACACTAAAGACAAAAAAATGGCTAATTGTTGTAAAGGGGCTAAGTGATGCCTACATTAAGGTTGATGCCCACACTAAGGATGATGTTCGCATGGCATGGCATGGAGTAATTGACTATCTGGCATGAAGTTGAAATCATTATTTCATTATGACATCATTCTGGAGAAATATGACAAATTAGTGAAAATCAGGAAACTGGCCAAGTTTGGGAATATTGGTCCAAGTAGCCTTAAGAGGATGCCCACCACAAATGGTTTTTTGAAGAAAATACCCACACCACATGGGGATAATATAGGCCACTATTTTTTTTACTCAACCATGGTCTCAGTTTTTCCAAAGATGCACTGAAGAAAAATTTATGGACCTTCCAAAATTGTGGTTTAGGAAAATTAGACCATGCCTAGCAGAAGATAAAAAAATGTCCAAGTATGAATTTTCAGTAAAATATTCCTAACAGGCCTTATGGAAATGCCCGCCACAACTGATGGATTGATGATAAAAATATTATGAGAGTATAGATCTCTAGAAACTTGTATGGTGCATCCAACCATATAATTAGCCTGACCAAAAATTCTTTCAGGAAGAAGATATCAATATGCCAAAAGTGCCTCTCAGCCATATTTTCATTGCTCCAGAAAAATGCCCTCTGAGGAGAGAGAAATAAGCTATAGAAGATGAAAGTGGTTTTTTCTGGACTCACCTTATTGAACTATACCCATTGGTAATATCACTTTCCAAATTTGAAGGAAAAATGAAATTACCTTGGTGACCTAGAGTTTGAAGAGAACTCCTCAAGTGTTAGACAAAATGTTTGAGAGTCTAGTTCAAAATGAACGAAAGGGGGTGTTACTTTCATGATAAAATTCATCAGATGATATGGTCCTATTCATTGTTGAAATGGATATCTATCCATGCTCTTGGTTTTTCTTATGGTCACCAGATAAGGAAAATATCAACCTGCAAAAATAGAAGAAAAATGTTAATTTGCATACTAAAGATAAAGAAAAAATGGCTAAGTGTTTTAAAGGGGATAAGTGATGCCCGCATTAAGGTTGATGCCCACACTAAGGATGATTCCCACATGGCATGGCATGGCATAGATGATGATGTGAAATGAAGTTGAAATCATTGTTGCAGTATGGCATCGTTCTGGAGAAATACGACAAATTAGTTAAAATCAGGAAATTGGCTAAGTTTGGGAATATTGGTTGAGGTAGCCTGGAAAATGTGGTTTAGGGAAATTAGACCAAACCTAGGAGAAGATAAAAAATTGTCCAAGTATGGAATTATTGGTAAAATTTGCATAACTGGCTTTAGGGAAATGCCCGCCAAAGCTCATAGGATGATGATAAAAATATTTTGAGAGTGTGGATCTCTAGGGTGTTGTATGGTGAATCCAACCATATCTACAAGGCTATAATAAGAGGTTTTTTGGATAGTTTGAAGACAGTATAAAATCATATTCACAATAACCCACATGCTACGAAATGTATATTATCATTTCAAACTTACAAATTTCATATATAATGAAAAAATTATTCGAAAAGAAAAACCAATTATAACAGAACAATAATATACCATACATAATTGAAAGGAACAAATACATAATTCATATGCATAAAATAGTAGAATTCACCATATAGATTACACCTAAGAGTATAAAATTTCATTAATACATGTTAATATATCTAGCTTCAACCCCATGGTGTTATTCTCAACTTATGACAATTGTACAGACTGTGGAGTGCATTTTCCTAAGCCCAGTTTTGAATATTTACACACTATTTTTTACGTAACTTAGAATTTCAGTCATTGATTTTGAATTTTTCCAATATACTTGCAATTTTAGTCATTCCTGTTCAAGTTGACTACTATGCATTCCTATCTTGCTAGCTTGCATTTTTATGCTTATGGCTTGCATTTTACACCAAGCGTCCATAACAATAAAAAAAAGGTTAAAATTGCACCTTTCATAGGTCGACTATGAGCATACGAGGTTAGGTTATATAAAATTAACACAAGGATAATCTTATAAATATATCTAGCCATCCAATTTCCAAAACCATTTACTATAAAAATTTAATAGGAGGGTATGGCTTGCATTTTTATTAATGTAGGTGGATATTTCATAAATGCAAGACAACCAAGTAGTGTTTTTGCACAACAGGCACTTTCTAAACCAAAATTGAAAAAACAAATGTATAATAATGTGGAAAATAGTAAAACTTACAATTTCCAACTAAAGTCACTAAAAAGTAAACAATATTTAGGGTTGTCCGGGCATTTTTGTGATCTGGGTAAAACTGGGTTGAAAACACAATAAATTAAATCTGGAAAAATGAAACATAATTTAAAAAAATGGAAAGAGGGTTTTGTCAAAACTATATCTATCTTCAACCCCACAGTGTTAGTTTCAACTTATGACAATAGTATGGACTGTGGCGTGCATTTTCCTAAGCCTGTTTTTGATTATTTACACACTATTTTTTACGAAACTTAGAATTTCAGTCATTTTTTTTGAATTTGGCCATGATACTTGGAATTTTAGTCATTCATGTTAAATTTAACTTCTATGCATTCATATCTTGCATTTTTATGAGTATGGCTTTCATTTTACACCAAGTGTCCATAACAGTAAAAAAAGGTTAAAATTGCACCTTTCATAGGTCAACTGTGAGCATACGAGGTTACGTTATATAAAATTAACACAAGGATAGTCTTCCCAATATATATAGCCATCCAATTTCCAAAAAAAATTACTATAAACATTTAATAGGAGGTTTTGGTTTGAGAGTACATCAAAACATGTAGAGAAGAATATTACTCTATTATTATATTAGTCACTCTATTACTCTCATTTTTCCAGAATAGTTAGAATGCCAAATTTTTACTCTATTATTTACTCTTACTTTCTTATTTTCAATAAGTATACTTAACATGCTAGAAAGTTAACTATATTGAAATTGAAAATGTAAGTTGTGTATAGTTGACTTGAAACACATTTGTAATTTTTATTATAGTTTGGAAAAGTCACAACACATTTGTAATTTTTATTATAGTTTGCAAAAGTTAGAACACATGTCTAACTTTTATTATAGTTTGGAAATGTCTGAACACATTTGTAATTTTCATTTTAGTTTGGAAAAGTCAGCATGCTGGTATCCTTTGCTTGCATTCACGTGCATCTTGTGTGTGCATCCCCTTCTTCCTTTCTGAGCGTGCCATAATCCTACAAAATGGAAACAACAACATCATCTTCCATGCCATCAACTGAAACAGGGGTTTCTGAAGTTGTTGAGAGGTTCACTGTCAGGAAATTTTGAGAGAGTGCTGAGGCATTGAGTGACATAACTGACTATCAAGAAGGTATGCTAAATGTCCTGGCTAGAGCAGGAGTGCATCGTTTTCTTTTCAGTCTATTCAGTTTCAACAATGAAGAGATAGATAATGGCATTTCAAGTTATGATGATGAGTCCAAGGAATTGATTATTTTTGGGAGGAGGGTTTGTCTGGACCCTGATTTGTTGTCAGGTCTAGCGAAAATTCCATGCAGTGTGGGAGTAATGTTGACCACTAATAAAACCCTCAAAGTAGAAAAGGGTGAGATGGAAAAAAAAATATGCGGAAAAATGGTTAAGGTTTCCTGGAATGGTTGAAAGATGCAAGATGTTCCACCAGGACTGTACAAAACCTTAATTCAAATTGTACTTAGGACAATTATGAATCACCACAAGCAAGATATTTCAAGATATTATATGAAGTTGGTGATTCAATGGGTTGAAGACCTGGCCATAGATGTCCCTCATCTATTTGGAAAAAAATTGCATTTTTCATTGCAAGAGAGAAAAATGAAGAGAGTGAAGTTCAGTTACCCTGGCACACTACAAAACATTATTGACTTATATTGACCCAGCACTGTAGAAGGAAGCGCATTTAAAAATACATATATTAAGAGGCTGAAACTTGACAAAATTAGCTAGGAAGTTCCTCAAAAATATCCAAAGGACAATGTACATGTCTCTAAAGAGACTTTTGAGTACTATATGGAAGGTATGGAAAGCGACCCTCAAGAATTTGATGTTGTTTCAATTCTGGCTAGATTACATGAAGACAGAGAAATAAATGTAAACGAGATGAATCATGTTGAGTTTAATGAACAGGAGGAGCATAGTGATGATGATATTTATGCTCATGTATAAATGCCACTTGTTATATATACACCTCCATAGCTCGGAGTTGAGAAAACTTCCTCTCCAAAATATGTTTTTGATGGTAAAACTGCTTTTAAGCTACTATTCGATAAAATGTTGCATTTCAAAGAAGAAGCTGAATTTCATAGAAAAAATGTTTCCTATCGGTATCTTACCACAATACAGAGCGTAGAACTCTATAGGATTAAGCAGATGCAAATTCATGACCTCTTAAAGGTAGGCGCTATTTTTCAATGCTATTTTTCAAAAGGAAACAGTTTCCAAATTCCCTTTTTTGAAGCCTTGTTAAAATTTTCACTATTTATAGGTAATTGCAAGGTTAGAAACATAACACATGGATACCATGGAATATTCTATTAAAAATTTACAAATGGTAGGAGGCATTTTTCATTTCTTTTTTTCCAAAAACAAAAGTTGCCAAATTCCATTTTTTGAAGCCTTCTAAAAGTTTTCCTTTTTTACAGAAAATTGCTACATTGAAAGGATCCCTTATGAAGACTGCAGACAATTAGAGAAGGATAATACCAAGAAAGGACTCTATTCTTCAGTCTTTGAATAAGAAACCGGAGAAAATTCAGGATGACTTTAGAAAGGAAAATGAGAAATGCAGAGAATAATATATGGTTTTTCAGAAGAAAAATGAAGAAACCATAAGGATAGAAGAAGATGAGCTAAAAAATCAACTGGAGGTGTTGGACATTCCCCCTCTAAGGACTGTTATTGGCCAAGAAGCAATACTTACCACTGAAGTTAGTAAGTTAAAAAAAATAATTGAAATAATGAAGGGTGACTTTAAAAACAACCTTGCTGAAGAGTACAATAAATATCAACTTGAGATAAATGAATATAGAAAAAAAGAGGAAAACATGAAAAACATAACTGCTACAAAAGATGAAGAGTTGAAAGCGAAAATAGTTGACCTTGAAAATATTGCTACAGAACTACAAACTAGAGGAGTTGAAAAGTTAAAAGAACATGAAATTTGTAAGGCACATAGTAGGCATCTGATTTATGGTGAAATTTATGATATGTCATCACACCAACAGGCTTTAACAAGGTATGAGAGCTCCCTAAAAAATAGAGAGAAGGAACTGGACCTATCTTTTAATGCAATACGAGTTCATGCACAAGTCAAAAATGGGTTACAAAGCTATTGTGCCTTCTTAAGAATTTGAGAGAAGTCCTTGATGGATGGAAGTGCAGCAATGAATGCTGCAGCTGATCTCTTTGTGTGGTCAACCATAAAAGAAATGATGTCAAACAAGCTAGCCAAGAGGGATGATGAGATTAAAGAGCTCAGATTGAAAAAACTAGAGGATATAGAATCACAACATTTGGGATGCAAGTCTAAGATAGAAGATCTGAAATCCCAAATTGCCACTCTACAGAAGAACAACATGCTTCAGCGAGTAGCAATTGTGTATACTCTAGACAATACATAATTGAGGGAAAAAGAGTTGGAGACAGAGATAGAGCACTTCAGGAAAAATTTGACCCAAGTTCAGTTTGAGTTGAAACATGCAAATGATCCTCTTCAACAAAAGGAAAAGGAACACAAAGAGAAAAATAAGAAGAACGTGGAATTGATGAAGAATTACATTCAAGAAAACAATAGATTGAGAGAAAGTTTGCACAAATGTGCAACAAAAGTGAAAGAATTAGAACAAAAATCAGAACATGCACATGTTGTACCTTCTGAAGAACTAGAAGCTTCTAGACAAGCCAAGAGACTAGAATGTACAAATTTATCTTCTCTAGAAAAGGAGGACTTGCAGCCTAAACCTCCCAAGCAGCCTAGAACTACGGAATAATATTATTTATATATGTTGTGTATGTAAATACATTTCAAGTTTTAATAAATAAATTTATATATGTGTCTGTGTATTTCTAGGAAATATTGTATATGTTTTTGATGCATTTAATGTGAATGGTAATTTTGAATTTAACTTTTCAATAACTGTACATAATAGGATAGAAAGTTAACAATATCAAAATTGAAAAATTAACTTGTGTACTATAGGCATATATATTTGAATTTATAAGAAATTAAAAGAGTGATAGTGATTAATGAATATGAGATGTCACTAGATTTGGTGACATAGGTAGATCCTACATGTTTACTTGGAACTATTGATATTATAGGGATATTATGGGGATGATGGATTGAGAACTCTCAAGTTCTTTATGAGAATTTTGATGCTATGTATTGCTATGTTTATGTAATTTTAATTATTTAATGAAATTGAAATTATAATTCTGGAACAATGTCATACAATTCTACTCATGCAACCGAATTTCAGCGAATAACCCAAAGTTGTAATGCCTATAGAACTGGCCTAAAAAAGACAGAAATTTACAAAATATAAGAAAACACAGAAAACAACTGTAATTTTATTATTGAAAACAAAAATTAAATATTTAATATTCCTTCCATCATTTGTTACATTTCCAAAATTTGGTAACAAAAATGTTAGCACAATAGAATAAATTTTTAGTATGGAAAGATCACTAGAAATGCTTATTGCAACATAAGTTTCTTTCACCATTTTGCATACAATGTTGCATTTCGATCATCTAGGAAATGTTTCTTTTTGGATTGTCTCACAGTTCTTATAATGACATCAGGTTTTATAGGATTCCCAGCATCCATCTTTTGGATATCAACTATCGCACCTTGAATTTCTTGTTTTTCACCACTAAAAACCCTGTTTCAACAAGCCTATATATTTCTCCTCAAGAAATATTAAAGAAAAATAAAATCATGAATAGGTATAAAAACCAACTAGCTATCAGACAGTACCATGGTGCAGGAATTCTTCTCAAACCATGAATTATGCTGAGCATTCTCTTAAGGCTACTGGGACCAATTCTTCCTTAAATATATGTTGGTTTCGTGAGGCAAGTGACATGGTTGTATGCTACATACAATACTATAGAGACTCACACTCTCAATATATTTTTAAAATCATCCTATGATGCATGGAGGGCATTTCCTTAAGGCCACTTGGGTAGATTTAACACCAAGTCCATACTTGACAAATTTCTTAATTTGGTCTAATCTGCCTAAAACACCCTTTTTGCAGGTCCATAAATTTTTTTTCATCCACTTCCAAGACAATATGAAGAAATGGTCAGGTAGGATGAATACCAATCTACAAGACCCCCATGTGCTGCAGGCATTTACTCTAACCCATAATTTAGGGCAGGCATCTTTCTGAGGTTACTTAGCCATTTTTGCATCCACTGATGAAAAACCCTGTTTTGGCAGGCCTATATCTTTCTCGTCGAGAAATATTAAAGAAAACTCAAATAATAAAAAGGTATCCAAACCAACTAGCTATAGAATAGTACCATGGTGCAGGCATTTTTCTCAAACCATGAATTCTGGTGGCCATTTTCTTAAGGCTGTTGGGACTAATTCTTCCTTAAATATATGTTGTAGTTTGGTGAGGCAAGTGACGTGGTTGTATGCTCCATACAATGATCTAGAGACTCATATTCTCAATAAATTTTTCACATCATCCTATGAGGAATGGAGGGCATTTCCTTAAGGCCACTTGGGAAGATTTAACACCAAGTCCATACTTAGACAAATTTCTCAATTTGGTCTAATCTTCCTAAAACACCCTTTTGGCAGGTCCATAACTTTTTCTTCATCCACTTCCAATAAAATATGAAGACACGGTTAGGTAGGATGAAGACCAATATACAAGACCCCCATGTGCTGCAGACATTTAATCTAAACCATAATTTAGGGAGGGCATCTTTCTGAAACTATGTAGCCGTTTTTTCATCTACTGGTGAAAAATAATGTTTTGGCAGGCCTGTATCTTTCTACTCAGGAAAGATTAAAGAAAACTAAAACAATGAATAGGTAGCCAAACCAAATAGCTATAGGATGGTACCATGGTGCAAGAATTCTTCTCAAACCATGAATTGTGGAAGGCATTCTCTTAAGGCTGCTGGGACCAATTTTGACTAAGGCGGCTGGGACCAATTTTGACAACTTTTCTGAAAATTTTCCTCATGGAAGGGTGGTTTTGTATAGTTTCGTAGTATCATTGTTTTTTGCATGGTAAACTTGGAAATTTTGGCATGGAAACTCGAGGTAAACTCTATCGTTGTAGTTTTCCTTCAATATTTTTCTACCTTGGATATTTTAGGGATTGGTCTAACTTGGGGATTTACAGGTATGGTTGCTGCTAGAGCGATGGTTCATTCTTGTTAATGGGGTGGTGTCTTAGCTATATTGCTTCCACAACTACAGTTGTCTCAAGTAGGTGATTTTATTTTCCTTATGATAATTGTAAATTGTAATGTGTAGCCCTGAAATATTTTATTTCACTTTTGGCTTTATGAATTTATCTATGAAAATGAGGGTTGTTGTTATGCATCCCCAAGTTCTATTTTTCATCCTTACATCCATGTGATATATAATGAGTAATGCTAATTGAATATATACATATCAACAACAACCACAAGCCCCATTATCATGATAAATATTAGGGAAACTGAATGTATGAAAAATGGAAACCACTTGTAACTCAATAGGAAGTAAGCTAATTGGTGGATAATTAACTGAAAATTAAGCTTCAAAAGGAAATGGGACCCTTCCCTTCAAATTTGATCCCTGGTGGGGATCCTTTTTATAATGTCTCAGACACTGAGGATAATCTTCAAAATAGGATCTAAAACTGTTATAGTCACAATAAAACGTTAAAAACTAGAGCGTGGTACTTCTACCATGGCTTACATATTTTTAAACAAACATCTTGGAGCAAATGTGTGTGCTCGGTCCGGAAGGCAGCAAGACATTTCTGGTTGTGAACTCGCGGGCAGTGAAAATGACGTCCCAAGATGCTTCCCGAGGCTCATTTCTGACTGGGCCCGACCGCTTGTCTGTCTGTCGAGTCAGCAATGTGTCCTTTCCCTTTGTGTTTGTTCTGTGCTCGAAGGATCCTTTCTGCATGGGCTCAAAGATGGAGAAGGAGTTTATATATATATCCTTTTCATGCTCATATTTCTTCACAACTTCCCCCTTGCTTCTAGCAGAGATAAGCGCATTCTGTAGTGGCTAGTCATTCAAGTACTTCTCACCACCTAAGAAAAGGTTGGAGGATGGGGTGCATCAAAGCTACAAAGAATACCTTGGGCCCTTGATGCTCCATTATGAGCATTCACTCCCATAGAAAACAAGTGCATCTCTCAAACTAGTGTATGATGTCTTCTCCCTGATGGTCAGTGCTTCCCTGGTGTGAAAAACCAGGGTGATAGATAAGCTTGGAATCAATCTCACAAAACAACAACACACCCAGACTAACAAGATTCTAAACCCAGATTACCATTGTAAACATATTATAATCCTTAGAAACTCTTGGCAAAATGATATTGTGAATTTGCTTCTACACTAACTCATCATATGCACCTTCATGTCTCTAAAAGGTGGTGTTTATATAGGATTGGAAAATTGGACAAGGGGATGACCCGACAGCATATTCGCACATTTCATCATCGAGTATCCTGGTAGACCATACACTTTAGGGCATATGGACTGGACGTGTTCTGGCCCTTTCACTCCTGTGACAACCCTTTTGCTCTTATGATGATGATACCAGAACCATTCTTTCGATGTATCTACCCTACTACGTGTGATGATTAGATTCGATGTTCCACTTCTTACATTTTCATGATATCTTTTTGATTTCACACGCCAACCATACAACCGGTATCTAGTTTTGGGAGAGATGGTGCTATCGCAAGGATGATTTATCCTATGGGTGTATCACAAATGGCATCGGGGAAATCTATTAACTATCGGGAAGGCAGATCATACATGATAGCATCTTCTCCACTTAGACTTTTTATAGTTTTTTATCTTGCATAACCCTTGCGTTTCTCCATGAACTCAGTACCATAGATCTATTCATCTTTGCGATCTAAGCCCTTGATACACCAAATATTCATACCCAAAATCCTAACAATATCAACCTGCGTAGCTTGATTTGGGGAGATCAATATCAATCATTGATCTCTAAACTACCTTCATGGGGACCGCTCAACCTTGAGAAGTTTAACATTATGCTAACCCTTTTTCATCCAAACGAGTGAGCAAATTCTGATCGTGGAATTCTTCTCACCCATTGATCTTCGCAACCCCTACCACTTTCTATGGATCAAATTTGTAACTTTCTCCATGCTAGTTCAATCCACAGAATTGTTTAAGACCACAGATCTATCTTTACCTTAATCTCAACCATCCAATTTTCTCACTGATTAACCCTTTTCGCGATTTGAAAAAGTTTCTCCCTTTGAGAAGGTACACCACACAAAATGATTTAGGGCCATTGATCTCACCTTGGGCCAATCTTGACCCTCCAAAATTACACCCATTTAACGAACTCCACAAATCTCAAAAACAAATCCTTCCTCGAATCTTCGCTCCACGGAATCGCTTTTCGTTGTCGATCTTCATCACCCTGAATCTGAACCATTGAAGTTTAAGACACTTTACCCTTATTCTGCTGCTACATGTTTCAATATACAGAAATACCTATCACCATAGATCAAAAAGCACTCTCCATCCGATGGCTCCATGGTGGCAAAAATTGCTAACCAGTTAACCTAAAAGGTGCTCCCAAAAATTCCTCAAATAAGATCATTTTCAAATCTTTAGGAATGAGACAAAGATGAACATAAATCAACATTCAATGATGATGATGATTATGGTGGTGGTGATGAAGATGATGATGAGGGTGATCATGAAAATGATGATGACCATGATGATGAATATGTTGATTAGGAAGAGGGAGATGATGATGATGATGACGACAATGATGATGATGATGATGATAATGATGATGATGATGATGATCATAATGAGAGTGATTATGATGATGATGATGATGATGACGACAATGACGATGATGATGATGACGATGACGATGATGACGACGACGACGACGATGATGATAATGATGATGACGATGATCATGATGTCGATGACGACGACGACGATGATGATGATGACTAGGATGAGGATGATTATGATGAAAATCATGATGATGATGAAGATGATGATGATGACGATCATGATGATGATGATGAGGATGAGGATGAGGATGAGGATGAGAATGACGAGGATGATGATGATGATGATGATGATGATGATGATGATGAATATGTTGGTGATGATGATGAAGATGATGATGAAGATGATGATGATAATGGTGGTGGTGATGAAGATTATGAAGATGATGAAGATTGTGATGAGGGAAATGATGAAAATGATGATGATGACAATGATGAAGATTTTGATTAGGAAGAGGGAGATGACGATGATGATGATGATGATGATGATCAATAATGGTGGTGGTGATGATGATGAAAACAATGATGATGATGATGATGAGGGAGAGGATTAGGACGATGAGGAGGAGGATGAGGATGATGAGGATGATGATGATGACTATGATGAGGATGATGAAGATGATGATCATGATTATCACGATGATGATTAGGATTAGGATGAGGATGATGATGATGATGATGATGATTAGGATGAGGATGATGATGATGATGATGATGAAGATAAAGATGATCATGATGGTGATGGTGATGATGATGAATATGCTAATGAATATGAAGATCACGATGAAGATGGGATGACAAGATATTTATCTTGGTCTTCACTAAATTGTTCTAAGCTTCACCAACACTATAATAGAATGGTTAGGAGTGATTATTCACTCCTATAAAATATGGACTTTATGGAACTACGAAACTACTCAGTTTGGATATTCCTCTTTTAAGACATCGGACTAGGTCCATAAGTCTTGATTCTTCACGTGCACAAATCTAAGAACAGGAGGCTTCGTAGGGCCCGGCAAGTTGTATTTATTTTACTACTTCATCGAATCATATTGAATTGTCATATTAGTCCTTGGAATGGGTGTTAGGAGCAATCCTTAAATTTTCACTTAATTGGCTGCTCCTCCTATCATGTAGACATCTTCATTCACTGAGCTCCCCCTAAAATTGCGATGATGAAGATGATGATGATGATTATGATGATAATGATGATGAATATGATGATGATGATGAAGATAATGACGATGATAATGAAAATGATGATGATGAAGATGATGATAAGGTGTTGAGGCCTGGAAATTCGTAGGTAACAACAGTAAGCGATTCTCCCCGGTCAACGTTCCCAACTAGCCCATGACTATTTGGTATGGGGAATTCTTCCGGTTTGTGGTCCGGCTACTGTAGGTCAAAGTAACAAAAAAAAATGCTTTTCCGGTTGCGGCCTAGTCCACCGTGTATATTTTTGTATTTTTTACTTTAAGTATGATATCCACATGCCTAACTAAATGCAAGGTGATAAGCATGCAAGGAGCAGTCACAACGTGATGCGCAGGTTCTTACCTCTCGTCTTAGCACTCAGAAGCATCCAAACCACATAAAACAAGAAATTCAAACTAACTACCTAACCTATCCCTAGGGAGCAGGATTGTCATTCATTGGTGAGTAATATATTTTGTACATGCATAATGAAAAGTTACATATAGCTGATACTTCTTTAAAGACACATGAACAATTACAAATATTTGAAAAACCAGATAGCCAATTGTTTTATGAACAACATTCATTACTCACAGTGGAAAACATCACAAAATATACTGAAGAACATTTAAACAAGAACATAGGTTCAGGAAGTTAAAACACTCTCACAGTTAATGAAACACAGCTGAAAATGAAATACTTCCCCTTCAACATTGCTCATTTAATCACATTAATACATTCCACATTACGCTTTCTCCAACAGGCAAAAGTTGCAGTTTCTGATTGTAAAACGAAATAGTTCCTCTTACAAGAAAATGGTTTACAAGTTTTTCCAGGGAAAAAGTCCCGTGTAGCTTCTAATTTTCAAATATTTAAACCAAAATTAGAAGACCGCTTGGGTTCCCCCAAATGGGTGACTTTTCAGTTACTCAGACGTTTCATATCCTTCTTTTCATCTTTTATGCGTATGCTCATGATTTCCCAGGTAACTGACAGCCTTTGAGAGCTACGTTTTTCATTGCTTTCAACTTTGTCTTTTACTCTTCCCGTGTCCCTTGAGATCCCGCCTTCCATCTGCACCTTCACGATGTGGAAAATATAAAAATCTTTTGGATCTTCCTGCAGTTAATCAATGTGCATCATTCACCGAGATTGCATTCTAAAGTAAACGTCAAATTAAACCAACTAAAATGACTAATCTACAAGGAAATGGCCAGGTGCACCTCTTGATCTAAGAAATTTAACAAACGCTGCCATCACTACCTCATCCACTTACAGCCTCAATAGACAACATTCATGGCAGAAGACGGAAAACTCGACGATGGCTCAAAATACCTACCCATAGATGCAACGGTGGAAAAGAAAAGGTTAGGGATACGTGACCTACAAGTGGGAAAACTTTCAATCGGAAGTCGGAAGGATTTGACATCAGATGCGAAAAGGATTTCCTAGCCACAACAGCGGAAAATACAAGGGCCAAAGTCATGCGAAATGTGGGCGGGAGAGGCTTTAATCGGAAGTCCGAAGGCTTTGACATTGGACGCGAAAATGATTTCCTAGCCGCAATGGTGGAAAAGACATGGGCTACGGGTACACGACTAAAGGTCAACACGCATCGGCAGTCGGAGTGCTTTACCCATCGGGCGGTTAGTTGCTTTGGGAGCCACAACAGCAGAAGGGAAATGGACAGCAGCCGCTAATTAACATGGTATGATGCTCGATTAATAGAAAAATTAAGTGTTCAGACAGCTCTAAGAATTAACCACGGTCAAAATACACTTCACCTCTGAAACAACGCCCTTTCAACAAGCAAACCCAAACTTAAAATCTGCGACCCCAACAATTTCAACACATGCAACCTCCGAAAACAGGATGAGAGTTAATCCTTTAAAATCATCCCACATTAAAGCATGATCAAAAGGTTCAAATGATTCAACAATTAAAAACAACGCTAAATCATGAGGAGGGGCCCAAAATTTAAGAAATTTGGGGAAAACAGTTGCAGCCGCAACAATTGGCGACTACCTGGTGAACCTAGACCTCTGGACATTTTCTTCCTTGGATAACAGACTGTTTGATAATAAAACCACCATATAGAATTATTTTTATATATATGGATTTCCCAAAGGCAATATATGAACTTTTAAACATTGAGGGTAGTCCAATTTAGGAAAACCGAAACCAAGATTTCAAAGTCAAGATAACTCTTTCGAGGCCAGAAATATGAGTTTCATTTTTTACCTCTGTCTTCGGGTGGATTCCAACTTGGACACCACAGGATCGTAACATCTAGTAAACATGAATATTCATTTGTTCCTCATTCCCATGCCATTTTGTGCTTTTGTACTTTTGTACTTTTGTCCCTTTTCATATGAGTCCTCCTACATGCCTTTCTTTCTGAATTTTAATTCAGGATCCTCTATCCCATAGTGTCCTTTTGTGTGAGTGGTGTACTTCATGTTTCAGCTCACACACGAAGAGGAACTTTCGGCAATTTAGTACTTGTGATTCAACATTTGCTTTGATGTATGATGATTTCATAGGAGTTTTGACTCTTATTTTCCTTTTGGCTGTCAATTTTTTGACATGGGATCATTTATATATAATATACTGTTTACCCTGCTTCCTTTGCATTGGTCTTTTGCTATCACCCCCTGGGAAATTTTTTAAATGTGAGATGTATGGAGCCTCAAAATAGTATTCCAAACCTTTTAATCTTGAGTTACTTTATAGGGATTAAGCAGGACTTCAATGCATTCATGGCCATTTAAGAAAACTGCTAATCTAGAAGAAAATTTATCAGATAAAACTATAATACACAGTCTTGTAATCAAGGATTTAGTTGGTCCAAAATTCTAATGCTCTCCATGCGACCAAATCTTACTTCTTTTATTTAAAATTAAATAGAAAATCTAAAGTAAAAACAAAACTAAACTTCATGACTAAAAGACTCAAAAAGATAGCCAAGACAGATTATTTATACACAATATAGAAGAACTCAAACAAACTCAGGAAAAATAAGGCTTGAGAACCAAACCATTTACTGGTAAGTTCTCTTCCCACCCCTGTAGATCTTGCAACTTATAAGTAGAAGGGCCAAGCTTTGCTGCAATCTAAAAAGGGCCTACCCACAACTGCTGGAATTTAGTATGCTTTCCTTTCTCATCATGGGGGTGATCCCACTTCAGAACCAGATCTCCTACTTCAAACTCTTTTGTGCCTGCCTTATGTTTGTCGAACCATCTCTTTATTACCTCCTGCTGCTGCTTAAAGCGCTCTCTAGCTTTAGATCTAGCCTCTTCTGCTTTCAGGAGATTATTTATCCTTATTTTCAAAACCTAATCATCAGACCCTCTATATTCTTGAGCTATTATGGAAGAAGGTAGCATGATATTGGGAGGAAGAATGGCTTCTTTACCATAGACAAGGGTATATGGGGACACTCCAATCGAAGACTTGGGGGTGACTCTATCAGCCCAAAGGGAATTTGGTAGCGTTGAGTGCCAACTCCTCTGGTTTTCTATTACAGTCTTCTTTAAAATTCTAATCATATTTTTGTTAGAGGATTCAGCCAGGCCATTTCCTTGTGGATAGTAATTAGTAGAATAATGTAATTTTATCCCTTTATCATGAGCAAAAGTAGTCAATTTAATTGATGAAAATTACTTAGCATTATCAAACACTAAAGAAACTGGAACTCCAAACCTTGTCATGATATGATCTTGTAGGAAGCTGATGACCGCATCTTCATTTATCTTGTGGAGCAGGATAGCTTCAACCCAGCGAGTGAAATAATTAGTCGCAGTCAGAATGTACTTATGTTGCAGAGAGGAATTCGGTTTTATTTCTCCAATAATATCCAACCCCCATTGCTCGAATGGCTCCATGATCATCATAGGCTTTAGGGGTGCCTCTGCTTTAGGTTGTCTCGCACTACACCTTTGGCACATACCACACTTCCTAACATGTGCGTGTGCATATTTGAAGAGCATAGGCCAATAGTAACCTGCCCTGAGGATTTTGTGGGTGGTAGTATCTCCTGAATAATGTCCCCCAATAGGCGCGTCATGCAAATCTGTCATTACTTTCTTCGCATATTCTTTCTCCAAGCATCTCAGGAGAACTCTGTCATAGTTTTTCCTGAATAATATTCCTTCAACAATTTTGTAGGATGCTGATTTGAGACGCAATGCTCTTCTTTGCTTAGAATTCCAATGTTCCAGCAATAACCCTATCTGCAGGTAATGCATGAGGTCTCTATACCAAGACTCGGGAGCTGTAAACAAAGGAAATACATCCATTAAATGTAATTCGGCTTCATCCTCCCAGCCATGCTCTTCATTGTTCCCATTTTCAATCATCACTTTGCACAACCCTTGTCGTTTGACTATAGAGGCTGGTTTGAATTCAAGGTTGTACTCTTGAAGAGATGTAACCCAGTTGCCTCTTCTTTCTCCTAATTCCTTCTATATAAGAAGGGACCTTACCACTAGGTAGGGGACTATTACCTTGGTTTGATTCTTTAAAATATAAGGCCTGAATTGCTTCACTGCTTTGAATACTGCATAAGATTGCTTATCAATGGCTGGGTAATTTAATTCATCCCCTTGTAGACCAATGCTCATGAAGGATATTGAGAATTCATCCCCCCCATCTTCCTTTTGCGTAAGCACAGATGCTAGCGAATCATCAGATGCAAAGGTATACAGAATAAAGTCTTTATCGAAATCTGGGCTTCTCAGGGAGGGTGCGTGTGCAACAGCAGTTTTAATTTTGCTGAAAGCGTTCTTCTCAATCTCAGTCCACTTGAATTGTGCATTTTTCTTCACCATCTACTGCAGTGGCTTGACAATCTGAGCGAAATCAGGCAAAAATATTTGTGCAAAATTTATAGTTCCCATAAATGATTGCATCCCCTTTTTATTATGGGGCAAGGGGATTTGTTCGATGGCCTTAATTCTTTATGGATCAATAGAAATTCCCTTATTCAATACTATGTGACCAAGCATCTTACCCTTCATAACAGCAAACACACATTTTTTGGGATTGAGTGAGATGCCATATTTCCGATAGCGCTCAAAAATCTGCCTTAGGTGAAACGCGTGCTCTTCTTTCCTTTTTGAGAATATCGTAATATCGTCAAGGTACACTACAACACCACGACCAATCAATCCATGGAAATCTATGTCCATAGCCCTCTGAAACGTCATTCCAGTATTTATTAGCCCAAAGGGCATCCTTCTGTAGGCAAAGGTTCCCCATTTGGTTCTAAATGCTGTCTTCAATCTGTCTTATTTGGCTACTAATACTTGATTGTAGCCAGAGAAACCATCTAATAATGAAAACAGTTCAGAACCTGAAACCATTTGTAGCAGTTGCTCCATGGGTGGAATGGGATAGTTATCTTTGTCTGAAGCACGGTTTAAGTTCCTGAAATCCATGTAGAGCCTAATTTCTGCAGACTTTTTCCTTACTCGTACCAGATTGGATACCCACTCGGAATGTCTGACCTTGAAAATGATTCTAGCATCCAATAATTTCTCCACTTCACTCTGAATCAGCGGTTCCAATTTTGGATGCATTTTTCTTAATGTTTGTTGATACGGCTTGATGCCAGCTTGGATGGGGACGACATGCTTGATGATACTGGTGTCGTATGTTTTCAAATATTCATATGTCCATGCGAAGACATATTTATATTGTTTAAACAGAATGACGAACTTGTCTCTTTCTGTTGGTGAACAACATTTACCAAGATTCACAAATTTAGGATTCGTCTCAGTCCCTAAATTTATTATCTCGAATTGTAAAGATGAGCTGTGAGTGTTCACATTGGCTGGTCTTCTGAACTTTTCATTTAAATAGAACATTATTTCTAACATTCTGACTCCTTTAGGGATGAAATTATCGTACTTCAGCTCAGCTTGATGTTCTTCATCATCTATAATTGCTCCTTTAAATACCTCGTCATTTGTTAAACATTCTATAATCTGCTGGTCATCATCGAACACTCGTAGGTTGTTAATCATATCAGGTATAGAGGGCCTGAAAAGTAATTCAACAGAGCATCGATTATTAGTGGGTACCAACCTAGCAGCTGATGTGGCCAATAGGTCGGCTCCTACATTTTTAAGCCTTGGAATTGAAATAATATTGAATGCATTGAAATGTTTAAGCAGATCCCATACCTCATTTTGGTAAGCCTTTAAGTGAGGAGAAACACAATGTATTTGATTCCAGATTTGTTTCACAATAATTTCAGAATCTCCAAATTTTTTTAGATTACTTACTTTAATTCAATCACATTCCTTAGGCCCTGCACTAGTGCTTCGTACTCCGCTATATTATTAGTACAATCAAAATCTACTCTACATGAGAGAAAATGTTTATTCTTCTAGGGGTCTATCAAGACACAGCCGGCCCCTGACCCTTCTAATGTCTTAGAGCCATCAGAAAACAATGTCCAAAAATCACTAACTACTGAAAACGAATCTACTCCTATTGCTAAGTTTACTATGTTACAATCAATCTCATTAGCCTGTGAGAATTGAAGGAGATCAAGCTGAGTGTCTGATGTGCTACTGGCTTCTTCTACTTGGTAATTTCCCGGTTCCAACTCAATAAAATAGTTTCCCAAGATAGAATTCACTGGTTCATTTTTCTCATTCAGTTGAGTAACGTTGTATCTCATGTGAGGCTCTCTTAAAATCTTAATCTGGTTCGAACTTCCTTTGTATGGAAACCACAGATGCGACCAATCCAAGGCAGAATATCCATTTAATTTGGCCGACCAATATCTGCTCAGGACAGGACCATAAGCATCTGGTATATCAGCCACCACAATGTTAATGACTTGGCACACTTTATCATTGGATGCCGGATGGACTAGGACATCCTCCATCTCACGAAATACCTTTACATCTGTCCTATCCAACTGAACAACCCTCCATGTGGATGGCTTAGGGTGCCCATTTATCTTTTTATAGACTGATATTGACATGACATTAACTGAAGCCCTTGAGTCTACCAGGCAATTGTGCACGTTATGATTGAAAATTTCAAACGTGAGGAGGAAAGGTGGATGTTTGCTTTTAGACTTACCTCCAATGCTGGTTTCTCTGATTTCTTCTTCTTCCTGAGGTTGATTGACAGTAGGAAGCTTCTCGTCCAATGCTTCAAGTGCTTTTAATAGTTTTTCCTTTTGCTGCGGTACTTTACACATTTCAAATAAGAAAATGTTTGCCTTTTCCTTCTTGATATCTTCCACGATGTCATAATCCATCTGCAATTTCGTAGAATGTGGTTTATCAACCTTTTATTCACTGGGATTGGCGAACGTATCGATCTGCCTAGGATCTTGGCTGGTAATTGTGAATTCAGGAATTTTATTAGCTGCGGAATTATTTTGAAATTTCTTAACATTCTTTTGCAGCCTTTTGATCTTTGGGAGAATGAGACTGTTTTCTTTAATTGGCCCTTGGATCCTTGTTGTCACGTTGGTTTCCATGACATCCTTGTAGCCCTGATTCTTTTCTTCTTCTGCATCAAACAACGAAATAGAGTTCCACAAAACCATGGTTTCCTCTTCTTGTTCCTTCGTTGCAGTAGTATTTTATTTTCTTTCTTCATCTCCTTCTTCTATTAACTTAGAATCTAATAGCTGATTCATAACCAACGTCATTGAGTTTATCCATTGAGGACAATTCCTTTCAGAGTGTGGTTGTTGGTGGAAAGTGCAAAAATTTTCCATTCCTACTTCTGTTAGATTCATAGATGCAGTATTGTGAGGAGGAGGTTGAGACTGATTGTTATCCTCTCTTTTCTTATAGTAGGGCCTATAGAACTTTTGTGTTTCCTTCTCTTTCTCCAAATCTATGATTTTGTTGGAAAGCTTCTACATAATTTTTGCCATATTTTCAAAATCTGGCGATTTCTCTTCCTTAGGATTAGTAAACAATAAGGCTTTCCTTCCCACACCTTTCTTTCCTGGCTATTCTGGGTAATATTCAATACCTTCTCTTTCAGCCTCCACTACTTCTGCCTCTACATAGGTTTCTGCCAAAGTAGGCTTGGCCCTTATTTCAGAAAACATGGCTAACTCAGGGCCTAACGCTGAAGTATAATATTCAATCAGTACCTTGTCTGAAGGTTTATCTGTTTCAGAAAAATTCTTGAGATATGCCGCAAACCTTTGTGTGAAACTGCGCACCTTTTCCTTTTTTTTTTTTTTTAAGGCACATAGTCCTTTCATCAGAGCTGCATGAGTCTTCTGAGTTGCATATTTACTCCTAAGGATCCTTTCAAAGGTATCCCAATCAGGGATAGATTTTGTAGGCAACCCAAAATACAATGATGCTGTATCTCCCTTAATCCTTCAATTTCCAAGTAAAAACTTTGTAGGTGATCATCTACTAATATCCTCTCACTTGGATCGAACTTGGGAAACATCTTGTCAAAGGCTTGAGGTAGATCATGTAATGGTGGGGTTAGGTTCAAAGGTGATCTGGCTTTCCAAGCAGGTGGTGGATTCGGTGGGTTAGGTGGTGGATTAGCATTTACGCCTGCCATGAGTCTGGGTGGAGAGTGAGGAGGTGAGCCAATAGGAGTGTGAGAAGGAGAACTGTGAGGGGTGTCTGGGCCTTCTTGATTCAAAGGTAGTACAAATTCCTGTAAGGTGTTTCTACAAGTTCTTCCCAGTCTCCAACCAGCACTGAGTCTTCTACTATAGGACGATCTTTCTTTTTATATTCTCTTCTGGGAAATTCAGGGATAATTGGAAATCCTCCAATCTTCTTTACATATGCCCTGGTGTGTCTTCTCAGATCATTAACAAATTCATTACCAACAAAATATAGATGTTCTCTATTCCTTTCTTTCAAAATCGGATTATGAAGCCCGCTACTTTTAGAACTGTTACTGGTGGAATGATCTCGGGAAAATGGGTTTCCGCGGCCAGCCATGGCTGGTTTCCGTGGCCAGCCATGTTGAGGCCTAGAAACTCGTAGGTAACAACAGTAAGGGATTCTCCCCAGTCAACATTCCCAACTAGCCCATGACTGTTTGGTATGGGGAATCCGTCCGATTTGCGGTGCGGATACCATAGGTCAAAGTAACAAAAAACAAAGGATTTACTGGTTGCGGCCCCATCCACCGTGTATATTTTTGTATTTTTTACTTTAAGTATGATATGCACCCACCTAACTAAATGCAAGGTGATAAGCATGCAGGGAGAAATCACTTACCTCTCGTCTTAGCACTCACAAGCATCCAAATCACATAAAAAAAGAAATTCAAACTAACTACCTAACCTATCCCTAGGGAGCAGGATTGTCATTCATTGGTGAGTAATATATTTTTTACATGCATAATGAAAAGTTACAGATATCTTATACTTCTTTCAAGACACATGAACAATTACAGATATTTGAACAACCATATAGCCAATTGTTTTACGAACAACATTCATTACTCATAGTGGAAAACATCACAAAATATACTGAAGAACATTTAAACAAGAACATAGGTTCAGGAAGTTAAAACACTCTCACAGTTAATGAAACACGGCTGAAAACAAAATAGTTCCCCTTCAACATTGCTCATTTAATCACATTGATACATTCCACATTACGCTTTCTCCAACAGGGAAAAGTTGTAGTTTTTTATTGTAAAACGAAATAGTTCCTCTTACAAGAAAATGGTTTACAAGTTTTTCCAGGGAAAAAGTCCCGTGTAGCTTCTAACTTTCAAATATTTAAACCAAAATCAGAAGACCGCTTGAGTTCCCCCAAATGTGTGACTTTTCAGTTACTCAGACGTTTCGTATCCTTGTTTTCATCTTTTATGCGTATGCTCATGATTGACCGAGTAACTGACGGCCTTTCAGAGCTGTGTTTTTCATTACTTTCAACTTTGTCTTTTACTCTGCCCGTGTCCCTTGAGATCCTGCCTTCCATATGCACCTTTGCGACGCAGCAAATATAAAAATCTTTTGGATCTTCCTGCAGTTAATCAATGTGCATCATTCACCAGGATTGCATATTAAAATAAACGTCAAATTAAAGCAACTAAAACGACTAATCTACAAGGAAACGACTAGGTGCACCTCTTGATCTGAGAAATTTAACAAATGCTGCCATCACTACCTCATCCACTTACAGCCTCAATAGACAACATTCATGACGAAAGACAGAAAACTTGACGGCAGCTCAAAATACCTACCCACAACTACAACGGCGGAAAAGAAAAGGTTAAGGATATGCGACCCGCAGGCAGGAAAACTCTCAACCGAAAGTCGGAAGGATTTGACATCGGACGCGAAAAGGATTTCCTAGCCGTAACGACGGAAAAGACAATGGCTAAAGTCATGCGAAACGCAGGTGGGAGAGGATTTAATTAGAAGTCAGAAGGCTTTGACATAGGACACGAAAAGGATTTCCTAACCGCAATGGCGAAAAAGACACGGGCTACAGGTACGCGACTAAAGGTCAACACGCATCAGCAATCAGAGCGCTTTACCCATCGGGTGCTTAGTTGCTTTGGGAGCCGCAAGGATGGAAGGGAAATGGACAACAGCCATCGATTAACATGGTATGATGCCCGATTAACAGAAAAATTAAGTGTTCAGACAGCTCTAAGAATCAACCACAGTCAAAATACACTTCACCTTCGAAACAGTGCCCTTTCAACAAGCAAATCCAAACTTAAAATCTGCGACCCCAACAATTTCAACACATGCAACCTCCGAAAATAGGCTGAGAGTTAATTCTTTAAAATCATCCCACATTAAATCATGGCCAAAAGGTTCAAAGGATTCAACGATTAAAAACAATGGTAAATCATGAGGAGGGGCCCAAAATTTAAGAAATTTGGGGAAAACAGCTGCAGCCGCAACATAATGATAATGGAGATGCTGATGAATTAGATGACGATGATGTTGATGATGAATATGATGATGAAGATGAAGAAGCTAATGATGATGACGATGAATATGATGATGATGATGATCAAGATGATGACGGTGATAACAAAGACGTTGATGATGAAGATGATGATTATGATGATGATGGTAAGGAAGATGACAACGATGAAGAATATCATGATGACGACGATGGTGATGACAATGATGATGATTATGAACATGATCATGATGAGATTGATGAAGAAGACGAATTAGATGATGGTGATGACAATGACAAGGATGATGATGATCATCGTCATTGTTTTCTTCATCGTCTTCATCATCATGATGATCATCACCATCATCATCGTGATCAACGCCATCATCATCGTGTTCATCCTTGAAGAGACTTATGTAGAGGATCTCACTATAAGCAATGCAACCAATACAAAATATGACAAGCTACTAGTTAAATTAAATTAAACTACAGTAAATTAAAAACATAGAGTTGTTTAACAATAATTAATTTAAAATGCAACAAAATATAAAATATGCAAATAAAAAAACCCCAAAATAAACTAAACAATAGGTGAATATGCAAAATAAAGATACAAAACAAAAAATATAAAATATGCGAATAAACAAACAAAAAACGTAGAATTCAAAAACACCCATGCACTATCTCATTACCAAAACAACAATGAACAAGTTCTCTATAGCGCACTAGTTCATTAGAAGCATCCAGAGAACTGGTAATTTGATGAGCAGAGAAGTGGTGAATTGAGGAGCACGAGATACCATTCCAGAGGATACTGGCATTCCCAGTGGAAGCAATCCGGTCGCAGTCCAGAGGATAAAAAAACAATCTAGTCATAGTACAGAGGATATCGATGTTCCTAGGGGAGGCAATCTAGTCGGAGTCCATAGGTTAACAAAGGGCCCAATGAATTTTGTAAGCCCATTAACCCTAGTAGCGTAGGAATTTGGGAAACATATGTCAAATTTATGAAGCAATACAGATTCGATACAGTCATACTGAAATTATCACTTTTTTATTGTGCTACCATCGCTTCTATAATCGGTGGATCTAGTAAGAGTTTTCAATTATTGGAGGGTCTAAAGTTCCTCCTTAAATTCAGGGAAAAGACATATGGGTTGAGCACTACAAGCCAGTCATGCTCTTGTATAATTTTCTGAATTATGGGACAATTTGCAATATTTTGTAATTTTATTCTATATAATGGTCCGGAACAATGTGTAGAGTCCTATAGGAACTATAATCTGAACTTGGTCAACCGATTCTATCTAAACTTTGAACCTGAGACGTGTTTCTTCTAAAATTTAATTTTTCTTTAATAATTAGTTTCTCCTCGATTATGGCACAAATTATGAGATTTTGCTATTTTATTCTATTATATGTCTGAAACATTCTATCGAGTGCAAGATTGCGTAATCTTATTCTATTTAATGGTCTAGAGCATAGTCCTCTATGAGCTATAATTTGAACTGATTCTTTCGAAACTTGAACGTGAGACCTCTTTCTCCTTTAAAGACGTATTTAATTTTTCTTTGATTTTCAGTTTTACATGGATTATGGCACACTTTTCAAGATTCTGTGAGTTTTTTCTATTATGGGTCTAAAACATTTTGTAGAGTGCGACATGAGCTGCAATTATAATGACTACATACAATTCAACCTATGACCTATTTCTCCTTTAAAGAAGCATTTTATTTTATTTTTATGCTCACTTTTACGTGAATTACAACACACTTTGCAAGCTTTTCCCATTTACTATTTTGGATTTTGGAACAGTGTGTAGTTCCCATGGACTTGTGGGTTATAATATGAATTAACTCTAGTAAATTTACCCTCACACCTTTTTCTTTTTTAAAGACACATTTGATAAAAGTATTATTTTTCAATGACACTTTAACTTTTTTCCTCTGTTTGGCATATACCATGGTAGTTAGTGTGGTCACCTCTGTTTGGCATATCTCAAAGAGTCTAAAGGTTATCAAGAATATTATAGCCTGCATGTGTCTTCATTAAACTCTCTACAACCATTTATTCCTTAAATATATGCTATGTAATTTCAATCACATCATATCTTCCAAAATACTATCCTAAAATCCTTATAGACATATGCAAAATTCTATTTATAAACTTCTATTTATTAATTTCCTGTAGCTTACTCTTTTATTTTACCAAGACTGTACATGCATACTATTGGTAATAACTCCCAATTCATTATTATTCCAATGAAAATGCCTATATTTATACAAATCACATGGCGGTTGGGTTTCACCTTCTGCTCAGCCTGTTTGGCTTCCTACTATTTATTTATTTACATTATATAACCCTAACAGATTATATTCTAACAATCATCCTCTTAATCTGAAGGGGTGTTCGTAAGTCCGAGCATGTTTCTGAACCTTTCAAACTTTTCTCGTCCAAGCGCTTTGGTGAAGATGTCTGCAACTCGATCATTTGTGGAACAATGTCGAAGATGGACTGTCTTGGCTTCTACATGATGTCGAATCAAATGATACTTTGTGTTGATGTGTTTGGTTCGATCATGGAATCTAGGATTCTTAGCCAACTTGATTGTAGAAGTATTGTCGACCAGTAATGGAGTGGAGTTCTCTTGTTTTTCTTGCAAATCTTCAAGTATCTTCCCGATCCATACTATTTATTTCGTTGCTTCAGCTGCAGCCACATATTCTGCTTCTGTTGCTGAATCTGCCGGAACTGATTGTCTGCGTGATCTCCATGAGACAGCTGTTGATCCAAGACTCATAGTTTATCCAAAAGTTGATACTCCCATCTCCTTATCGCCATCAAAATCTAAGTCTGAGTACCCAATAAGTTTGAAGTAATCCACTTTAGAGTACTTGAGTCCAATGTCTTGAGTCCCCTTCAAGTATCTTAGAACTCTTTTTCTAGCTGACCAGTGTCCTTCACAAGGTTTATGCATGAACCTTGAAAGTATGCCAACAACATAAGAAATATCTGGTCTAGTTGTTGTAAGGTAGATAATACTTCCTACCAGTTGTCGATACTTGGTCGCATCTTCAAATTCTTTTCCTTCGCTTGATGTGAGCTTCATTTTCTGTTCCATTGGAGTAGATATAGGATTGCATTCTGTCATGCAAAATTTGTTTAGTAGTTCTCCAACATATTTTTTCTGAGATAGGAATATGTACTTAGGATGTTGAGTGACTTCAATTCCTAAGTAATAGTGGAGATGTCCCATATCTGTCATTTCAAAGATCTTTTTCAAATCTTTCTTTATGGATGCTACATAGCTCTCATTGTTCCCTGTCATCAAAAGATCATCTACGTACACCACAAGATATACAACAGATCTTCCAACTTTCTTTATAAATACTGTTGCATCATGAAGATCAAAATGTTCGAAATTTAATTTCAAAAGATGCTCGGTTAACTTTTCATACCATGCGCGAGGTGCTTGTTTTAGGCCATACAAGGATTTGACAAGCTTGCATACCTTTTGTTCTTTTCCTTTCACGACAAAGCCTTCTGGATGAGACATAAAGACATTCTCTTTCAAGTCTCCATTCAAGAAAGCAGTCTTCACATCCATTTGATGAACTGTCCACCATTTCTGAGCAGCTAAAGAGAGTAAGGTACGAATGGTATCCCATTTTGCTGTAGGAGAAAATGTTTCTTCATAGTCAATTCCTTCTTTCTATGCATAGCCTTTTGCTACAAGCCTCACTTTGTGCTTGTCAAGTGAGCCATCTGATCTGTATTTGTTCTTGTACACCCACTTGCAACCAATTGGTTTGGTTCCAACTGGAGGGTCAAACAGCTTCCAAGTTC
>LPNX010566504.1:115114-242341 GCA_001517045.1 Pseudotsuga menziesii | reverse complement strand
TAGGAATCCCCCCTTAAAGATTTGGAATTTCATATTCATTTTCATAATAGTTCTTTGGATGAGGATAATTTTCCAGATGATCAAGCTGTCTCTCAATGGACGGGTCATTTATATTTGTTTCAAGAAAAATGACATCTCTGGAAATAAAAAAATTCTTGTTTACCTCATCATACAAACGGTATGCCTTGGAGTATTCTTCGTACCCCAGGAAAATGCACTTTCTGCTTCGAGCACCAAGCTTGTTTCTTTGCTCCTTCGGAATCAAGGCATAACAGGTGGAACCAAAAACTATGAGATGCCTGACTAAAGGGAGATGGCCAAACCACATTTCATGTGGAGTCTTGTTATCAAGTGCATTTTTTGGACTTCTATTTCTCAAATATGCTGCACATTTTACTGCATCACCCCAAAACATTAGTTTTACATTCTTGAAAAACATCATTAAGTGAACCATATTCATTATGGTTCTATTCATTCTCTCTGCTACACCGTTTTGTTGAGGATTGTAGGGAACAGTAGTCTGATGTGCAATTCCATGTTGACGAAGATAAGCTTCAAAATCATTTGAAGTGTATTCTTTTCCATTATTGGTACGAATTCTACCAATTTTTTATTGTGCTTGTTTTTCAATCAATGCATGAAAGTCTTTGAATGTTCAAAATGCTTCTGACTTTGTCTTTAAACAGTAAATCCAACACATTCGTGAGTAGTCATCAACAAATGTCATAAAGTACTTATTCCCATTTGCTGAAGGAGTTGGCATTGGGCCACATAAATTAGAATGCACTAGTTCTAATTTCCTACTTGCTCTGAAATTAGATTCATGGAATGGCAGCTTACTATGTTTCCCTAATATACATGCATCACATTTTTCCTTCTCTTTGGGAATGGTGGGCAAACCAAATACACCATTCTTTCTCAAGAAACGAAGACTGTTATAATTTAGATGAACAAATCTTGCATGCCACAATGAGCTAGATGACATATTACCTTCTCCATGCTGAGAGAGGTTGGCATAGTTCTGAAATCTTGCAGATGAACCCTTGAGCTTCAACAGCTTCCCATATTGATATCCAGTCATGATGACTTGGTTGTCAGAGGACTTTCTTATTTCAACGATTCCATCAAACATGTGGATGGAATGGCCTTGCTGTCGAATTTCCACCAAGGAAAGCAAGCTTCTCTGCAACTCTGGAAGATAGAGAACGTTCTTCAACGAGAAATCAGGAAATCCAGGCATCTTCAGTCGAATGGTGCCCATTCCCTTTGGTTTAATACTTGACTTATCTGCAAAGTAAACTATGCCATCTATTGTTTCATTCAGTTCTTCAAAACAGTCTTTTCTAAATGTCATGTGTGATGTCGCACCAGTATTAAGTAGCCAACAATATTTGTAAGATGAAAGAGAAGTCATTTCATTAAATCCAATATTACAATGTGCAACAATACAAGAATCAGAAGATTTACTGGCATCTTGGTCATCTTTCTTCTGGTTATGCTTGTCTTTGATGGAGTCCCATGAAGCCCAACACTGATCTGACGTGTGCCCAGTCTTTCCACAAAGCTTGCATTGCAGATCTGATCTTTTGTTTCTGCCCCCTCTGCCTCTGAAATTTCTTTTTCTTTGTCCTCTCTCTTTGCCAGAGAGAGTGGCACCAACTATTGATGACAAAGATTGCATCTTTTACAACTGTTAGTGTAATTTATAAAGAGAAACAGAAAAATAATAACCTCGTAGGTCTACAGTCTCTGCTAAGGTAAATACAATGCAAGCTTCAGGTGAGAATACACAAGCTTCTTCAGTATACAAAATATATCAGTCACTAGTAATATATCAGTCTCAGTATCACAATGCAATATAGCAGTCTCAGTATCGGTCTTCAACTAGGTCTTCAATAGGCTATAGCAACACATCAATCTCCAACGCAGGTAGTCTTGCATATACACTATGCATTTCAAGAAAATATGTGCACTATGAAGGTCTTCATACACTTCTGCAGCACAAATTTAATTCTACACCAGTATGCAAACTCACTTTTTGCAACACTATTAAAACAATTCTACAGCGCTTATTAAAAACAATTTGATAGCAGCATGCAAATTGATTCTACAACACCATGCAAATTAAAGCTCGATAGGCAATATTATAATTCTTTGATACCAACTCTTCCAAAAGCATTTCTCAATTATCCCCATGTTCTCTTCGGGAGCATAGAAATCACCATACACAAATCATTTTACCAACAAACTGACCAGCATACAAGTAAAGTTTCTCGCACAACCACAAAAGACTTCTTTCAGAAGCTAGCACTTATCAATACAAATGGAATGTCGAAAGATGGTTTACTAGCTTCACATTATCCTCCAGGTGCAGCGAACAATCTTTTTATAATAACAAAACCAAAACCATTTTGTTATAATAATAACAAAACCATAAACCCAATAAGTCTTCAACACAGCTCTCACAACACAAAATATGGGTCGCAGTTCACAAAATGGGTCGTAGCAATATATATATTTATATATCAATCACCAGTCTTTAATCTTCAACACAGGCTTGTAGCAGCACCCAGTCTCCATGCAATCTCAATGCAATCTTCACTGTAGTCTTCAACCAGTCTCCAACGCAGGAGTCGGTATTCAGCTCTACATACCAGCAACAGTCTTCAACGCATATCAATGGCATGCAACAATATTCTTGGTAGGTCGTAGCACACAAAAGGTAGATGGAGGACGCGGGAGTATATATATCAGTCTGATAGGATGTATGGACAAGTATACTATTTTCTATAAAACAAATTTGATGTGCTTGAATGAGGTTGAATGGTAGAGAAAGGTCAGCGACTGGTATTGTACTTCAGACGGGTGTCGTGCTCATAATTTCGCTAGTCGCTACAGCTGTTTCAAGTGCTGGTCATACAAGGAGGAATTTGGAAGTAGAGGTGCCAGTTACTAACCATCCGGGGGTCGAGGATCCAGAGGATTTGGTTCCTTTAACAGTGGTTCTGGCGCACGCTCTGGTTGGTAATCTGGAGATTGGATTTGTGGCAGGTTAGGATGTAATGAGCACAACTTCGCTAGTAGGATGGAATGCGATCTAATTCCAATAGCGATGATATTTACCTTAAGCTTCTCGTGAAGCTATATTGTTTCCTGGTGAGGAGAACCAATAATGCAAACTTAGGGTTAGGGTTAGGTATTCTGCATGTATTGAGAGAATTGAAAGCGTATAAAGAATGAAAGGTCGGGGACTATGATAGGCACGTGAGATAGAACTAAATTGATGCCTCAGAAAGTTAAATGGCACACAGGCAGAGATCGCAGCCTTAGCCAGAACGCATCCTCTATTCCAGAAATCGCATTCTCCAACACAATAGATATAATCATTCTGAGTATCCTTCAACGTAGAATGAGTATCAATTTTCAGCATCAATAATCTTACTATCAACACCACGCAGCTGTCATCTCCACGCACTGATTTTTTCACAAGAGTGCCTTCACGCACTGGAGGAGATACCAATATCACTCTTCACGTAGGTATTCAACAACTACATATCGTAGCTTATGGAATAATACTCAACGCAGAGATCGCAGCATATACAGATTCAGACTTAGGGTTTGTCTAATTCAAAAATTTTAGCAGAGAATAAACGTAGGTAGTAGGAGTAACGCATACACTGCATGCAACTCGATTGGCAGACTGATGGAGCAGTCTGGCAATGGACTGGATTGGTCAGCAGAATGGCAGCCAGGAGTTATGGCAGACAGCCCTGCTCTGATACCACTTGTTGGTAATAACTCCCAATTCATTATTATTCCAATGCAAATGCCTATATTTATACAAATCACATGGCGGTTGGGTTTCACCTTCCACTCAGCCTGTTTGGCTTCCTACTATTTATTTATTTATTTATTTACATTATATAACCCTAACGGATTATATTCTAACACATACTTTTCTAACTTTTGGTAGACTTCTATTTTTCACATCTTGAGCATCTTTAAACAAACTGAGGGTATGACTGGGTATTCACCTCAACTAGGAACAAGACCATGTCACCTTAAAACTTACTGAAAAACACCCATTCTCTGGAAGTCACTTTAAAATGGTCTTTCAAACTTCTCAATTCAACACTTAGTGAATTTTGTCAGGCCCTGTTCATTACTGTGCCAGGAGGCATTTTGACAGACTCATATCTCACATGTGTGAACACCATGAGGAAAGTTGCGATCATGAGTGGATTCCCAAATCATCAAAGAATGGACCCATAACATCTGATGAATTTATCAGTTAAAGAGACGACTCTGGCAATTTTGTTCCAAGTGGGCTCCCAACCTCCTGTTTTCAATACTCGGTCAATTTTTCATATTTTTGGATATGCAAGCTAATGTTTTTACCTCTTTTGGTAGGTTGATATTTTTCTCATGTGGTCACCATAAGAAAAAGTAAGAACATGGATGTATATATAGTTCATTAAAGAACATGCCTATACCTTCTAATGAATTTATCATCACTCAGATAGGCTTTGATGGGAATTTCCAAATTCCTCTTCAACCATGTGATTTGACACTTAGTCAACTTCTTTAAATCCTATGTCTCAAAGGTGATTTGATCTTTTCATCAAACTTAGAGTGTAAGACATCCAATGGATGGAGGACAACCATGTGAATCCATTAAGACTAGTTTCATCCTCTAGAACTACATTCTCTCTCCTCAGCGGGCATTTTACTGAATTATGATGTAAAGGTTGCTTAAGACCCTATTTTGGTAGATCCATAATTTCTGCCTCATATACTTTCAATTCAAAGTAAGAACATGGTTAGGTAGACAACACAACCACCTAGAAGATGCCCATATGGTGCGGGCATTTCTTTCAACCCACAAATTATGGCGAGCATTCTCCTAGAGCAACTTGTCTAATTTGACCAAAAAGAACTTCTTTTGGGAGGCCTCTATCTTCTTCATCAAAGAGTTGTTATGAGAAATGGTGCCATTGTCAGATAGATAATTCAACCAACTATGGGATGACATGCCAAGGTGGGAAATTTCTCCTTCTTATGAAATATGGTAGGAATTTTCATAAGACTACTACTTTACGACAATTTTTCACCACTTAGTCTTTTTCCAACTTTATCATACATTCCTATGCCCATCAAAAGTTCTTTTGTCATTAATCGACATTTCTAGGCTATATCTATCCATAATCATCAGTTCACCAAATCTCACCAATTCCCAAGGATACCTATAATTGGTCTAAATTTGCTGCATTTGATAATGTTATCCTATTTAAAAAAAATCAAGAATGCAGTTAGAGGAGTACCTTGCATGAGGAAACTTGCATATCAAACAACTATGGAAGGGGCAGTGTTAGACTAAATTCATCAAGTTTCGGTGGGAAATCCATGAATGAAGCTATATGACCGCCGCCTATTCCAAATTGAATCCCCAACATGATCTATATGAGGGAGAACCCCATACCTCTTTGCATGCATTAACTAGTCAACTGGCCCAAGAAACACAATTCTATATCTGTGTTGTGAAAAAATTCCAAAACAAATCAAAAAGTGTCTTATACTTAAAAATAATTTAAATATAAATAACTCTAAAAGAAATTACACCTTTGAGAGAAAAATAACTTTTGTTAAATTTTTTGGGAAGAAAAAACTTTTGATATTAAAACATTACAAGTAAATATATTTGCACCCTAAACTATATCCGCTTGGTAGCTTCTATTCTTCTTTTATCAAGTGTAGGTACCACCAAATAGGTATCTATCAAATCTATCTTCCTCGACTGATGGGAAATATATACTAGGAGAGGGTGAAAGTGATACATGTTGTACTAGATATACCGGTTCTATATCAACTAGATCTGAAAAGGTAAGGAAAAGATTTCATAGACACATGCAATATTTTATTAGCAATGGAGGGTCATGTAATTATGATTCTGAGAGCATAAGGTGACATTGAGTTTCCCTTGAGGTATAGACATCTAGTGCAACAATGGGTACGTAATAAGATACCTTAAGTGGACACATATTTCTTCATCAATGGTAGGATGTATCGCATTGCTCCTTTGTCCTTACATGGATTGGGGATATTTTCCATGGATGGCATAAAGGTCGGCTATGGAACTGTAATTGAATTGATGGACTATGTCAGACCATTATACAAATACAATAATTGGTTGATCTTATTCCAATATACTCGAACCATGAGGAGATATGGAGTTGCCACAAATTATATACAACTAAAACAACACAATAAAAACAAAGGGGTGACTATTGATATTGATGGGAGACCAAAAGCGTCTGGAAACGTTGTTGAATTTGTAAATAATATAGGACCAGTTACAACAACTAACCAATCGAATTGTGAATTTGAGGGACGAAAAGAACATCATATATTTGTATGTGCAACAAAAGCAATACTTCCAAGTGAAGAGTTGTTGATCGATTACAATTTAAATCGAATAGATGTGGCTGCCATGGTCCAAGGTAACCGTCGAAGGTCACATGCTATGCCTCATCAGGTAAATGCTAAATATCGTAACTATACATGACCAGAATAACTAAATGTTTCGGTTTTTTTTTTAACATTCCATTTCCACTGTCGACATTCTCTTTTTTCATGCATATTATGAATATTTCCACATGATAACATGCTTATTACACTATTATGCTTATCTCAATTTTTTTTATGTTACAATTATTGAATCAACTTTTATTGATTGATTTATTTTGTCAGGGTTGCAGTAGTGGAAAGACACATGCTTCTTCCATGGTCCAGGGTGACCGTGAAAGGTCAAAATCTATGCCTCGCAAGGTACATGTTAAATATAGTAAATAAATATGACATCAATAATAAAATGTTTCAATTTTTCCCGTTAACACTCGATTTTCATTGTCACCTTTCACTTTTTTCATGCTTATTATGAACATTTCCATATGAGAACATGCTTATTACATTGTGGAAAGGGTTTTCTCATCCCCATGGAGCAGAACATGTATCTCCTCCTTCGGAGGTAAAAGTAAATATTATTGCAGTATCTCATTTTTGTTTATGTTACAATTATTGACTCAACTAAATATAGTAACTAAATATGACTACAATAACTAGAAACTCCAACCCCTGATTATTTCCATGTGACAACATGCTTATTACACTATGGCAGGGGTTTTCCCATGGTTTTCATGCAATATAACATGTGTCCTCTACTTCCATGGTCTAGGGTGACCGTGGAAGGTGACACTCTATGCCCCATCGGATAAGTGTTAAATATAATAACTAAATGTTGAATTTTTTTATGTTAACATTCGATTTCCACTGTTACCATTCACGTTTTTCATGCTTATTGTGAATATTTCCATATAATAACATGCTTATTACACTGTGGCAGGGGTCTACTCATCGCCATGGAGCAAAACATGTATGTTCTCCATCAAAGGTAAAAGTAAATATTACTGCAATATCTCATTTTTGTTGATGTTACGATTATTGACTCAAGTAAATATAGTAACTAAATATGAATACAATAACTAGAAGCTCCAATGCCAAAAGATTTCCATGTGACAACATGCTTAATGCACTGTGGCAGGGGTATCATACCCATGTTCGTCATGGAACAGAACGTGTGTCCTCTACTTTTGAGGTAAAAATAAATATTATTGCAATATCTCATTTTTTATCATGTTGCAATTATTTCCATAACATTTATTTATTGATTTATTGTGTTAGGGTGGTACCAGTGGAAAGGCACCTACTGCTTCCATGGTCCAGGGTGACCGTGGAAGGTCATGCTCTATGAACCATCAGGTAAGTGTTAGTTCTTTAACTAAATTTAATTACAATAACAATGTTTGAATGATGTTAAAAATATTTTTCTTAATTTTATTGTTTGATTAATTTAGTCCAGTGCACTTCATCTGGGTGATGAGGAGCTTGAGTATGAAATTTAATATTACATAGCCCCTATGGATACTATAAAGAAGGCCCTGAAAAAGGAAAACATAGAAATGATCTCCTAGGCTTGCATAAGGCCATGACACAGGAGATCACGGCAATGATCGAAGAGCTAAAAGAACAAATCAAATATTATGGGGTAAGTGGCATCTTCACATTTTTTTTAAGCTATGACATGATTTTATATCTGATATTATGTTTTCTATTTTTCCAACTGATCTGATAAAGTAAATTTTTTCGTTTGTAGTGGTTTCTACAACTCATGACTAGAGAAATTTTGAAGACAGTTATAAGTAGTAGTCATGATCCAATGCAGCAACAATGCTGATAAAGCAATGTACCAATGAGGGTTTTTGACACTCATCTGGTTGCCCTCAAATCCATTAATGAGGGCACCGATTTTGATCAGCATGACATGCTAGAGCATGATGAGATGGAGCCTAGGACTCCACATGACTCTGGAGATGAACCTACTGTAGATGACCAGGAAACGTTTCCTGGAGTAGCATGAGTTAAAAGTACTAGATCACTAGATCTAACCTTTCTGGTGGATGACACTTTTGTTCCAATCAAGATTCAAAATATTGCGGGTATTCATTAATTAATTTATTCATTTTAATCATGAATATGAAATGGACATATGCTGAAATTATTATAAATTAATGGATTACACGTTTCTACAAGAAACAATGTTTTCTACAATAATTTGAATGACAAAGCATTAGAGTTGTTTGGACCCACCATTCGCACACGGTGGAATAGACAAGATAGCACAAAGAGAGATGTATAGATAGACCACATGGTAAACTTGTTTGGAAATACATTCAACAAGAAAGTGGTTGCAAAGTTATCTAGCGAGAATTTAAAATATACTAGGGCCCAATGTAGGAATAAATTGCAACTTGACCTGAAGCATGGGAGTCCTCCCATGGTTCCAGATGAAGAGTGGAAGGCACTCATAGAGGATGCAAAGGAGAACTTGCTATAAATACAAGGAAAACAACCACGGCATGGAAAAGCAAGGTACAACACATATCATATTTTTAGTGAAATATGCTCATTTATTTTTTTCTTTTTTGTTTTAAGCAAGAATTTTGATATCTAACATTTTCCAAAATTTTCATATATAGGTTACCAGACACCTCCAAAGCAACCAAGGCTAGAGTGGAAAAACACGAGCAACATAGACTGGGCCAGGGTGGCTATAGAAAACTAAAAGTATGAATCATATTAATTAAATGATTAACTGTGGGAATATCTATTTCAATGTAGCAAACAAATATCTATTTTTTGATAGAGGTAATTTTATATGTGTTATGCATTGTAGGGGAATACATTCCCAGATTCTACCACCAAGGAAGACCTAAAGCTTGGTTTCAAGCATGGTTTCAAAAGTGTCATTGAATATCAGAAAAGCTTGGGGAAGACTCCAATCTCCCCGATGATGCAAATGTAGGTAAATAAAATGAGTAAGAACATCATTGCAGTATACTATTAAAGTCTATTAATATTTTATTATATCACCCATAACTAAATATTTATGTTTTCTTTTAAGCAATAGTGCAACCATAGCACTGAATCTAGTGGTGCTCCACATGTACCAACTGATGTTGGGGTGTTCATGTACCATGATAGTGGGGAGCAGAGTGGCCATTCCGGTATGTGTGATTTGGAAATAGAAATAGATACAATGATTAAAGATATTTATTTCCTCACGTATACTTTTAAATATTTTTTTTTCGATCGAAGACCGTGATGCTCAGGAGGGTGAACGACAAGATGAATTAGAAAGTAGAGAAACAATTAACTCACTAGTTATCACATCTACACATACAGGTAAAGAGAAATATTGTAATTTTAATCAAAATGATTACTATTAATTTCAATAATATTTCAACATATTGATATGCCCATTTTCATTCTTGCAGTTCAAGCCCCTTCAGAACTGCCTCCACGTCCTAGTCAACGATGTTTAAGAAGTATTATATATGTGGGCATGGAAACAAAAACACTAGTAGGACATGGATTTGTAGATAATCCACCAAATGATGATGATAATATCCCAATTATCGTCAGTTATTTCAATGCAAAAAAATAGAAATCAAAGATAAAGTAGATGTATAAATTCATGGCTTGTATTTGGATGTATATCGATGTTGTTAGACTAAAAGAATGTTTATATGAATTACCTCATTATGATTCAATGTTTTTATGTTTTTATGTTTATATGTTTATATGTTTTAATGACTATCCTAGCTATGCATGAATGTTTAAATGTTTTCTATGTAAACAACATCATTTATTCGGTATGGGGAATTGAGAGCAATGTGAGGGGGGGAGGGGCCATATGAGCTTCCACCTTCAAGTGGTTGGCCCTGTTTAGTAAGGAATATAAAAATCTTCTTGAAATATATAGGGGCTCAATAAGGTATAAATAGTCTTTTATTACTATGTATTAAGGATGGTTGTAACTTTTTAAATGCATGTGTATTTCTTAAAAATTGTTAATAAATTTAGCATTTCACGGTTCATTGATTTCTACAGGACATTGTAGTAGGATTTAAATGACTATTTATTTGCTTATATATTATTTGCTCATATAAAAAATTTCCCTTTGATGATTTATGCTGCTCTTGGTGATGGAACTGAATCTCGTGGACAACTCTTATCAAGTTGTATGGGAAAATGGATCTCACGAAAGGACAATGATAAGGTAAGGGTTTTGACGTGTTCTTTATCCTTAATGTGTTTGTATTTATCCTAAAATTATATTTCATTCTATTAATATACAAGAGATACAATCAATAGTAAATAACTACTTTTATACTATCATCTAAACAATGAGACAACCTTCTGCATAAAACATAAATGCTTCTTAGCAACATAGAAAAATAAAAGAAAAATCATGTAGAAGAAACTAGGCTTTTTTCATCCCTTCTTCCTATAATTTCGGCATGATGAAACCCTAGGTTAATCAATTTTGATTTTTCAAACCCTAATTGTTCATCTATCTTTCAAAACTAAATTTTATGATTTGTATACTTTTAAATATTATTCTTAGGTTATTTTTGTTTCTCTTAGGTTTTGGTCTTAATTTTTATGCATTTTGTAACTTTTATTTTATCAAAAAAGAAAACCTTGTATGTCCTAGTTTCCTTCTCTGCACACTCAAAATAGAAAACAAGTTTGTATTTAAAACTATTTAGATGGTCGTGTATTTTTTATAAATATATTTTATTGATTTGATTAGTTTTCTACCCTATTTTCCTTAGTTTTCTAGGTAAATGTAAGTCAGATATTTTACGGAGATCTGGAACCTTACATCTTTGAACACACAGTGATATAATTCTGACATTATTTTACTCAGTATTGTTTTGGATTTTCTTAGTACTAATTATTTCTATTGAGAGCTGGGTGATGGTAAGGGACTTGATGATTTTATATTTTAGAGCTTACATATAGGATCGAGTGAATGATAGTAACATTATGGTTAACTTAAAACTAAATTTTCGTTAAGTTATTATTTTATATTTATTCTATCACATACACAGATTTGGAAATCATATGCTAAATGGCACTTTAAATGATTAACACTGGTTATTTGTTGCACTAGTTTACATGTTCTGATTACTGTGATGATAAAATTTCATTTGTTACATGGCACATATGTGGACCATAAATTCATATGTCTAGTTCTTGAAAGGTAGTAGATAAAGTGATGTTATTACATGAGGAGTGTCTCCAAGGAAATTATCATATGGTTTCTAAACTATAAATTGCATGCTCAATTGTGCAACCTACTTCTCAGTGCCAAAAGGTAATTTATGATAAGTTTTTTGCTACATGAGATCAATCATAGTAATAGAATAGAAATATATTTTCAATTTTGTGTTCACTAGCATGTCTCTTTCCCATCATGTGCTTATGGGATTTTTTTTATCTTATGAGGATATTTGATACTAACTTGACCAATTTTGGCCATGTTGAGGTGGTTGCATATGAAGGATAAAATTTTCATATTAACCTCTTCCAATAATGAGCAATATCAAAACAACTTACCACCAGTTGGCACTATAAAGATCCTACACATATTTTCCATGTGAACAACTACTCTTTTTCCCTAGGGGTTGAGTTTTTGTTTTATTATTTATTTATTTTTCAATAAAGACGAATTCAATGATATTATGTTTTTTGTAGTATGATGAATTATCACTAGTAGCTCTTCGCACATAGTAGAGCAAGTGATGATATTTTACAAGGAGTGTCTCCAAGGTAATTTTGATATGGTTTCTATACTACAAATTGCATGGTCAACTGTGCAACCTACTTCTGATCAATGTCAAAAGGTGATCTATGATGAATTTTTTCTATGCATAGTAAAATAGTAGAAATAAGTTGTCATTTTTTTGTTGATTAACATGTCTCTTTCATATCATGTGCTCAAGGCACCTTTTTTTTCTTTCGAACATATTTGGTACTAACTTTGACCGATTTTGGCCATGCTTGAGGTGGTTGCATAAGAAGGATGAGTTTTTCATTTTTATCTCTTCCAAAAATTGCGGGTTTGACCTTCTCTCACTTCATTTACACCTACAGGATTCCTCAATCTTCAAATCTTGGGCTTCTTCAAGCTTCTGCGGGTATCTACAGGCCTCTGTGGGATTCTTCCAAGATATATGGGCATCCTTCCTTGCCCTTGTGGGATTTTTAAGCCCCAATGGGCTTAACCTAATTTCGTATCATAATAAGTTGATCCGAGCCCAGTGGTGCCTACATCTTTTATCAATTGTATTTTTATAGATCTACCCCCCTACCTTATCATAGAAATCAACTCTCAGTCATGCCTAGAATATATCTTAATCAATGTTTATACGATCCTGTTGAGGCTTGGAAATTTGCAGGCAACAACAGTTAGGGATTATCCCCAATAAACGTTCCCAACTAGCCCATTACTATTCGGTATGGGGAATCCATCCGCTTTACGGTCTGGCTACTGTAGGTCACGTAACAAAATAAAAGGTTTTGCTAGTTATGACCCATTCCACCATGTATATTTTAGTTTTTCTGAATTTAAGTATGATATGCAAGAGCCTATCTAAAAATGTAGATTGATAGAGAATACGAGGAGCGGCCATAATGTGATGCACAGGTTCTTACCTCTCATCTTAACTCTCTTACATATAAATCACACATGGAAAGAAACTAAAACTAACTATATAACCTATCCCTAGGGAGCAATATTAGCATTTATCAATGAGTAATATATTTATGCAGATGCATTAAGAAAAATCACAGATAGATGTTACTTATTTCAAAACGCATGAACAATAATAGACGTATGAACAACAAGATAGCGTATTGTTTATGAAAATCCTTCATTACTCAGATTGGAAATTTCATAGAATAAACTAGAGTGCATTCATAACAAGAACATAGGTTCAAAGAGTTAGAATGATCTCATAGTTCATGGACACAAGCTGAAAATGAAATAGTTCACATCCAACAGATCCATAGCACAGCATTTGAAACATCCCACCAAGCTTTCTCCAACATGAAACTTGTAATTCTTTATTACAAAAGGAAATAGTTCTTCTTACAACATACTCTCACAAATCCATCTGGGAAAAATTCCCATATCTTTATCTAACTCTCGTCTACTTATACAAAAAGGAAAAACTTTTGGGCTTCCCCAACGTTTCAATCCAAAATTTTGTCCTGTAGTGAGTGCTCATACATTATGCAATATATTAAATTTTTAAAAAAAATTAATAGAGCACTTTTATGAACAGGGCCCCGCTTGATCATTAATGAACTTTTTCCATGCGTGGGCCTCCGCTGCTATGTTTTCAAAATCATAGGGTTCAAGAAAACAGATGTTGATCTCATACTTTGAAACCTGATTCTTGACCACCTCTATTCTTGGTGGACTCAAACGTAGTTGATCTTCAAGTAAATGGATGCTAATTGTTGCATGAGTTACTGCATTCTTTAGGATATGCTCAACTAGATCCTTGACATGTTGGATCTTCAGTTCATCTTCATGGTACCTACTCTATAGTTGTTCTATGGACAACTCATGTTCTAGTATTGCATCTAGTCTTTGTTCTACAACAACTTTGCATCTATTGTAGGTGACTAGCATCCTTCTGTAGTATTTAGCACAAGATCCTCTCATTTTTTTCACCATTTTCTTGAATTCTTCTCCAGTATTTATTGAAAAATCCAACAAGTCATAGTCCTACTTTAAACTTTGCCGATATTTGACTGGTAGCTCAGCAGGGGTTTCCTCATTTGTCTCTATCCACACTATCCTTCCAGTTAGGATGTCCAAAATATATTCAGATTTGTCTAGAAAATATGAAGTGGTGTCCAAGATTTCTTCTAATCTGCTATCTATTTGCACAATCTTATACCTTTCTTCCTCAATGCATACTTGTAGTTGGTGGATTTTCTTCCCCTGGGCTAGAACATATTCTTTAAAAGTTTGGACATCCATCTTCTATTCCATAGAATCTTTCAGTGATGCTATTAATGAAGCACTTTGTCCCTCCAAAGCTATTATCTGCATTTTAGTGGTAACCTTCTCTGATTCCAGCTCAATTACCTTGTTTTGTAGCTATACCTTCTTTGAACTTAGATTCTCATATGATACTTGAAGGTTAGTCTTATCAGTTTTCAAGACTTGAAGCTCTAACTGCAATCTCTATAATTCTACCAAGTTGTTATAAGCATTTTTCTCTACAGCAATTTCTAAAGTCATCTTATTTTCCTGTAGAGTCTGGAGCTCTACCTTTGAAGTCTTCACTTAATTTTGCATGTCCTCAAATTTTCTCTTTAGCTCGTGTCCTTCATATCTTTCTTTCTTTAGTGTTTCTTTTAATTGAGCTGCATTCTTTCTTGATTGCTCTAGATCTCTCATCAGTCTATCTACATTATCTTTCATAGCTTGGGTTAATGCCACCCCATCTCTTGTTGTTAATCTCAGATCCACATATGTGCCATACACCAAAGTTCTGTCAGTTATCATCTTACCTGATTGTCCTCCTATTTTAATATTTCTTTCAGTTCTTTTGACAATCCTCTTCTTCTCCTTGTCATAGAAGATAGTGCTGAAATCAGTGACCTCCTCTCCTTCTTTCTACATAAAAGGTATCAAATTAAATCCAAAAGAAACAACTTGTTCTTGAGTGCTACCAAAAGTTGCAGTAGTCTCCTAAAGAATAGGATTATCCTATCCATGCCCTTGATTTGTATGATCATGTGCCACTTGTGCATCCATATGTTCGGTAGTTTGCTGGTCTATTTGCGATCTTGTTAACCTATGACCCTCGCCTTCTTCTTGTTTTTCCTTTATCTCAGCATCTTACTTCTTCTTTCTTTCCTCCTCTTCCTTCTTTGCTACTTCTTCCTTCTTCGCTACTTCCTCTACTACCCTCTTTCTTTCTTCTTCTTCATGCTTTAGCCAACCATCTACCTCGTGTGATAGCCTTATAGCATCTTCTTCTCTTTTTCTAGCCTCTTCTTCTTCAGCTGTCTTCTTTGTGGTTTTTCCCTTTCCACCTACAAATGGTGATTTTTTGTTTAAATCTCTTCTTTAATGCAGTCATATTCTTTTCATTTCTGAATATTTCTTCACCCTTGTCCCAGAAATTTGTGTATTCAAAATGAACATTTGCCACCTTGCAATGCTCGACAACTTTATTTTGGGAGTCATTCCTTTGGAAGTTCATTTCACCAAAATGAAAGTGCTCTAGTTCCTGCACGAATTCTGTAGTCTTTTTAACCTTTGTAAACTTATAACTCCCAAACTTGAAAGGTATGGCAAGATATGTTTCCTTCTTATGTTTAAACAAGAAGCTTCCAACACCATCAAGGTATACCTTCCTGATTGCTTCCTTATGTAACACATAATCAGTGGTATATTCGTGGAGTAGAGAAGGTGCACTAGAGCCACCATACATTCTGATATACATCCCCTCGTCAGTCAAATAATAATTTCCATATTCTTCAATAACCTTGAATTCTTCTTATAACATGTAGTTGCATTCAGTCAGGAAAATCAATGTGTACAAAGGCGTGATGAAGTGCTCACATATCTCTTTGTAGTCGCTATAATATTTGTGTGCCCAAAATAATTTGTATGCAACGTATACAGGGGTTATGGCCCTGTCCCAGTTACACCTCAAGGATGGAAATGACTGGGTACATAACATACAGTCCACTAAGATAGAGCTCATGTAGAACTATGACTTTTTTTGTGACACCCCTCCCAAAGCTGAAGATATGTAGGCTGATAGGCTATTGAACACTATGTTTTCAGAGTTGAATATGGTCCCCTGAGTGGCCACATGGAAAATAATTGGTATCCATCCCAATTTGAAGCTTATTCCATGAGCTCTCCCCAAAAATCTATTCAACATAAGCGCTATGAATCTATAAGGGGTCTGGAGAGTGGTTGTTTCATATTCCATTGATGGCCTAGTTTGAAATTTCTTCCCATGTATCATCATTCTTTTGACTATTTCAACCAGGTCCAAATTTATCTCTTTGAACCAATTTTCGGTTAAGTAGATTTGAGCAGGAGGTAGCTGGTATGCCATTGAGACATAAGCAGGGATGTATGCAGCATAGCCCTATTTGCCAGTGTTTTCCAAGATCATCGTAGTTGCATCTTCCCTTGGCAGAATCAAACCAATCACCTTTGAGCATGGTAACAACTCAGGTCTTGTGGCCACTTTCATAAGAGCAGATTTCTCGATGTTTACATATATAGTCAGTTCTTTGAACCCTGCATCAGGCACATTTTGATTTGCAATCATCTGGTATATTTAACCCCACTTGTAATATGGCTCTACTCTAGTGGTGGCTTTGGTATCTTCATAAATGTATTCCACCTTGCTGATGATTTCCAGATCTGGTTCTCCCTCTGCAACAGGAGCCTTCTTCTTTTGTCTTTTAGACATATCTCCTTTACAATGGTTACCCTAGCAACAAACATAGTATGTTCTTAGACTATTGGAGCTTCTAGCTAGTGTTAAAAATGTAGGAGAACTGTATAACACTATTTACCTCATCCATATGCATTTTCACAAACAAACTATACAAAACATTAATGCGTGAAAGGAAATGACAACGCAAAGGAACTTTTGCAGGTGGGTTTAAAATTCTCTAAGTCTGTCTACAACTAAACATAACCCTGATAGAGAACCTATCATTAACATCATACTACAATCAAAATACTCTAAATCCTCAAACACAAGAACCACACTATCAATTGTAATTAAAAATGCTGAAATCCAAGTTCGACCGAAATGATGAAAACCCCTCATCGTTCCTTGAAACTAGAGTGAGTGCCTGAGAAAAGTAAAAACTCCCCCCGCACGACCATAAACAACCCCTCAAAAATCAGTGCTGACAGCGTAACGCTTGTTTGCACCAACTACCTAAACCATCGTACTAGGCTTGAGCTTCCATAATGGCTCAAAAATAGGCTCAAAAAAAACTCCCACAGCAAAAACTGTCAATCTGACTGATACCTCATGAAAGAAGAATAAAAAAATCATTTTGTACAGCTAACTACACCATGGTAGGAAAACCTAGCGATGGGAAGACCCTAGTTCCCAAAATGACCAATAAAATCAAAAGGAGGGACAAACCATGGTTGGCCTACTTAGAAAGCAAGCTGTGCAGTCGACGGGAAGGTCTGAAACTTCCACGGTAACACTCCAAATGAACGAAATCTCGATAGCGAAGCACGTTGGTGTAGTTCAACTTGACAGGGACAGAGCAAATGCAAGTTCACAAGGGTAATAATAAAACAATACCCTGTCGCAATATATATAGAACTTTTGGTGAAAAAGATGATGGGAAAAGAAACTAATCAGTAGTCAAAATCACTATAGCATAGGACGGTTAGTTCACTAAGGATCCGCAATGGCAGAAGACATACAAACTATGGCTTCTGTGATAAAATGAAAACTTCAGTGATTGAAGGTTTTCAAGATTACGTATCGTGGCTCAAGACACAAGATAATCTGCAATATCGGCGAAACAAAGCTGAAGGTTTCCGCAATGTCAGTGATATAAAGCACTAAATGCCGCCAAAGTCATGTATCAGAAAATAGAATCACTACTCAATAAAGCGTCAGAGCTTGAAAACACTAATCATTGACAAGATAGTTCACTACACAGTCGTAACAGTGGAAGACATTCTAACTACGACTCCCGTGACAAATAGAAAATCATCGGCGATCGGAATAACTAAGGACTACAGATGGGAAAGATTAAAACTAAGCATCTCTGTAGTGTTGGTAAGGCAATGGACAAGGCCTCCAATCAATGACAAAAATCATTCCGATAGCGATAAAGCAAAGTCACCTACAAAAAATATACGTTTTGAAAAATAAAACAAAAGAGATAACATGCATCGGTGAATAACAAGACTGTCCATCGGTGGCATAGAGGAATAATGCCCCGATTCCTTCGTCAAATGACTTCCAATAGTGATAAAATCAAATTATAAAAAAAAATCATTAAGTGTTCAAAAGACTCTCGATTGGGAAAAGATAAAATTAGTTCATTTAACCTTCGAAATAGAGGTGGCATAGAGAACTAAATATCTGATTCAAACTTCTAATGACCTCTGATAGTGATAAAACAAAACATCGAGAGAGAAAATGTTAAGCTCTGAAAATAAACAAATTCCACAATTAAAATAATTAGCTTGACAAAGGAAGATTTAGATCATCCCACATCCGAAACAAAGGAAACAATTGACCTCAAATCAAACTCAAGAAAATCCAAATTTGTAGAAGAGGAAAAACAGAGTTCAGGAAACCAAATAAATCCAGGCAAGATAAAATTAAAAGGAGGGTCCAAAATTTAAAAAAAAATTGGAAAAAAGTTGCAGCTGCAACAATTCATGACTACCTAGTGAACCCAGATCTCTAGCCAATTTCTTCCTTAAGTAACAGACTGTTTGACAATAAAACCAACATGTTGAATTCTTCTAGAGATCTGGATTTCTCAAATGGTAAATGCATGTACTTTTAATCATTGATGATAGTCCAATTTAGCAAAATGGAAACCAATATTTCAAAATCAAGATAACTCTTTTGAGGCCAGGAATATGAGTTTCAATTTTTTACCTTTGTCTTCGGGTAGCTCCCAGCTTGGACACCACAGGATTGTAACATATGGTAAGCAGAAATATTAATTTGTTCCTCATTCCCATGCCATTTTGCACTTTTGTGGTTTTGGACTTTTTGGTCCTTTTTGAGTCCTCCTGCATGCCTTTCTTTTTTAATTTTCATTCAGGCTCCTCTATCCATACTGTCCTTTTGTGTGAGAGATGTATTTAATTTTTAGCTCACGGATGGAGAAGAAATTTGGCAATTTTATACTCATATGGTTTAGTACTTCGTTTCAATAGATATTGCTTTCTTAGGAGATTTTTTACTCTTATTTTCCTTTTGGATTTCAATTCTTGGAATGGGGTCGTTTATATATAATATATTGTTTACCCTACCTCCTTTCCGTGGGTCTTTTGTTGTCACCCCCTAAGACATTTTTAAATGTGATATGGATGGAGCCCCGAAATAGTATTCCAGACCTTTTGATCCTGAGTTATTTTACAAGGATTAAGTAGGAATTCAATGTGTTCATAGCCATTTAGGAAAAATACTAAACTAGAAGAAATTCTTTCAGATAAATCAATAGCACACAGTCTTATAATCAAGGATTTTAGTTAATCCAGAATTTTGATGATCTCCATGCAACCAAAAAGTTGCTTCTTTTATTCAAATCAATAAAAATCTAACTAAAACAAACAGAAATAAAATAAATAAAAAATAAACAACCAAATCAGTTTATTTATGTACAAGATAATCAAGAAATAAAAAATAAAAAAAATAAAAAAGTTGAGAACCAAACCACTAACTGGTCAGTTCTCTGCCCACCCCTGTAAATCTGGAAACTTGTAAGTTGAGGGGATAGGATTGACTAAAAATTCCTACACATTATCTTGTTAGGAATTCTGATCCAAAATGTAATAATTAGAAGTTTAGTTTAATAAATGTAAAAGGGTATCTGCACACTCACGTGATTATGTGAGGTGTCCCTTACATAGTTTCTATAACAGTAATTTAGTTGTTACTCTTTGGATATTTAAATCCATCAAGTTTTCCATGTGAGGTAATCTTTCAGGACTTAGCCCTCTGTAATGTAATTATTTTCCTTCTTTTTTAATAAGATTATGTGTCTGAGGACACTTTGTCAAAGTGGTATCAGAGCACGCGGTTGAAGCTTGGTCTGGTTGGAACCTGGTTGGAAGGTGCTAAAGGTTGTCTGAAGAAGGTGACTTTGAAGGTTTTGGAATAGCAAAATTAAGTTAATGCTTCCTATTATTTTGGGCTAAAAAAGAATCTCTGCAGAAAATATTTTTTATAGACTCAGTTTTTTTTTCATTTTACTTGGAGAGAGTAAAATATTTTTTTTTAAGGCAAGGTTATTTAAAAATTTTGTGGAAGAGAATTTAAAAAAAAAGGAAGACACGTATAAGTTCTTATTTAAAAAGAAAAAATCATTCTTATTGTGTTCACTCACTAAGAGATATAGCATAGCTGGTGTTGGGATAGAGATGTCTAAATCAGCATAGAAGAAGAGATAAAACCAGCGTTGAAAAGAACCAGCAAAACCAGCATTGAAGAGAGAAAGCCAGCAAGCATTGAAGAGAGAAAACCAGAGAGAAAACCAGTAGGAATTGAAGAGATAACATCAGCGGTGAAGAGAGAAAACCAGCAAGCATTGAAGAGAGAAAACCAACATTGAAGAGAGAAAACCAGCAGGCATTGAAGAGAGAAAACCAACATTGAAGAGAGAAAACCACCAAGCATTGAAGAAGGAACCAACGTTGAAAAGAACCAGCAAAAATCGAGCGTAAAGATAGAAGAGTTCACAATCTTGTATATTTTTTTCATTTTTCATTTAATTCAAGATTTATGTAATATTTTGAAAAGTGAATAAGTTGTTTTGGAGAGATAAGGTAATTTATTATTCATTTTTATTTTTGGAGATTTTTTATATTAAGAAGAAAAAGGTGGAGAAATAAAACTTAAAAAAAGGTTATTTTTGGAGTTGATGGGACTGGATCTTGTGACCTCCCACTCAACAATATTGTATCTCTCCAATTCACCTATAAATATTTGTTATTTTTTGGAGTGATAAGGTGTAATTTTTAATTGGGCATTGGAGTAATAAGGAGCATTGTTGGTGTCATAGGGAGTACTTGTATTTTCACTCAAGGTTTGATTAGAGAAAAGTGAAGCTCTATTAAATTCTTTTCGTGAGGCTATAAGTGGGTCAAAGCTAAGCCCCTATAGATTTATTTTTCATGGTGTGCGGTGCTTCTTGCAGTATTTCATTCATGGTGACTCTTGTTGATGAGTAATTTTATTTTCATGTTGGTGGTGATATTTTTGCATAAAATCTTCCATTGGTGATATAAGGTGATTGTTTATTTTGGTGACATAAAGTGCTTTCTTTTTTGAATTCTTGAAGCTATAAGGTTTGCATAATACACATCTTCTAGAGTTACAAGGTGTTTATTTTTTTACAATGTCTAAAGCTATAAGTATTTTTAATGAATCTGACAAGTTGGAAGGATCGAAAAATTATAAAGTTTCGAGTCGTCATATTCAAAGCACTCTTATTTACAATGAATTGTGGAAGGGTGTCTCTAATACTCAGCCTACCAAACTGACTAATCCTGATCAACTTGCAAAATAGGAACTAAAAGATGAGAAGGCCTTAGCATTGATTCACAGTACTGTTTCTGATGATATTTATGTGTATATTGAAAATAGTTCTAATGCATGGTCAGCTTGGAAGGCATTGAAAGATTTATTTGATTCTCAGAGTGAAGCTAAGAAAATCAATCTTCAATTTAAGTTGTTTCAACAAAAATTGTCTTCAGGAGGTGATGTCATGGAGTACATTTCTAGATTGAAAAATATCAAACAAGAAATTTCAAGAGCTGGTTTTGGTAAAATTGAGGACAACATGATGGTGACCATTTTGATCGTAGGATTTCCTGAGACATATAAGCGTTTTTTGGAAACTTTATAGATTACAAATAAATTGGATAAAATTTCTTTTGATGAACTAAGTGAATTACTTGCCATACATGACAAAAAATTTGGTAAAACAAAGCAAGCAGGAGAAGATGTTATCATCGTAAGTACTAGAAAACAGTCTTCAGGTAATCATCAAAAGGGCAATGATCAGAAATCTTTTCAAAATTCAAGTAGAGGTCATGGTCATGGTTTAGGAAGAGGAAGAGGAAGAAATCAAGGAATAGGTTCTAAAGAATCAGAAAGTACACAATCATAGTTTTCTGGAAGAGGAAGAGATTCAAAAAACCAACAGGTCTCTGGAAGAGGAAGAGGTAATAAATAGGTCACATGTTTTCATTGTAATAGAGTTGGACATTATGCTTTAGACTGTAGAGTTTCATTTGAAAAAATTCTAAAAGAAAGAGAATCTAAAAAATCTTCATCAGTGGCACATTATGCTCATGCAAACGATAGTGAAAATTGTGAATATGTTTTTACAACACTTGGACAATTAGAATTAATGGATTTTGTTCAAGTTCATTGATTGGAATCAACAAATTTTGTTCAGTCTTTTTATTATTTCAAAAATGATTTTGAAGATGCTTGGATTATGGATATAGGGGCTTCTCAGCATATGACATATAGGAAAGATTTCTTCTGGAGTTATGAAGCTTGTCATTTAAATATGATTCTACTCATTTACCACTGGGAAAAGGAACAATTAAGGTTGACATGCCAGGAATTGGAGAAAGACTAATTTATAATGTTTGGTATGTGCTACTTTTAAGAAAAATTTGTTGTCTTTAGTTGTCATTCACTAAATAGGACACCAAATTGAAATGGAGGATGGTATCATTTTTGTTAATTCAAAAAAGGATGCATACAAAATAGTTATGACAGGTTATGAAGATGGAAAGCTTCTTAGGATGAAGGGAATAGTCATTCCTAGATCAAAGAAACATTTGAAGGAATTTGAAGGTTTAGTTGAAACTAATGTTTCACCTATCAGATTGTGGCACATTCGTTTTGGACACTTGAATGTTGATAGTCTTGTACAACTTCAACAACAAGGAATGGTAACGGGGTTGCCTAGTTTTCGGAAGGAGAATGCAAAGTGTGAAGCTTGCATTTATGGAAAACAGAGAAGGATAGCTTTTTCAAAAAGGACTTGGAGAGCAAAAGGGAGATTACAGCTTGTTCATAGTGATGTTTGTGGTCTATTGGAAACTTCACTAGGTGGTTGTAAATATTTTTTGTTGTTTATTGATGATTTTAGCAAGATGGTTTGGGTGTATTTTTTGAAGGAAAAATTAGAAGTGTTTGAAAAGTTGCAGTCATTTCAAAATTTGGTTGAAACAGTGACAAAGGAAAAGATTTCTACTTCGAGAACTGATAATGGTGGTGAGTTTACATCAAATCATTTTTTGATTTATTGTCAGGAAAAAGGGATTAAAAGACAATTGACCAATTTTTACACTCCACGGCAAAATGGAGTATCAGAAAGGATGAATCAGACTTTATTGGGCATGGCTAGAGAAATGTTATTTTTCAAAGGGTTGAGTTCATGTTATTGGGCTGAAGCAGTTCATACAACAGTTTATTTGAGGAATCGATCTTCTTCGTCATCACTTGATGGAATAAATCCTTTTGAGGCTTGGTATGGATTCAAACCTATGGTCAAACATTTGATAGTTTTTGGTTCAGTTTGTTATGCACTTGTCCCAAAAGAAAAGCAAAAGAAGTTAGAGTCTAGAAGTGTCAAGTGCATGTTGATTGGTTATTCCGATGAGAAAAAGGGGTATAGGATTCTATCAGATGGAAATTTTATTGTCAGCAGGGATGTGATTTTTTATGAAACAAAAATTTTAAGTGTAGAAGAGGTTGAATAACAACTTAGTCACTTAGAGGAAAAAGTAACTAAGGAACAATTAAGGATGCAACACTTAAACAAGACAAGGAATGAACAATGGTTTGATCTCACTTCAGAAGTACAGGATGGTGAACAGGTTGAAGACACCTTGAAACAGGTTGAAGATACTTTAAATTATTCACAAGTTAACTTGGATGATTCAAATCAAGTTAACATTGAAAAGAAGAAACCAAAATGGGAAACTAAGTTACTTTAGGATGTTAAGTCTGATGAAAAAGGCAAAACAGGTACAAGGAGTTCTAATATGGGTTCAAAAAAAATTTCTCTTTTAGTTGTTGAACCAGCTACTTTTAATGAAGCAATTGAGTATGATGAATGGAAAATGGCCATGCAAAGTGAGTATGATGCAGTAGTGAAGAATTAGACTTGGAAAATTGTTGATTGTCCACATGATGTTAAACCTATTGGTTGTAAGTGGGTTTATAGAATTAAGTACAAATCAAATGGAGATATTGATAAATATAAGGCAAGATTGCTGGCAAAGGGTTTTGCTCAGAAAGAAGGGATTGATTATGAAGAAACTTTTGGTCCAACAACGAAATGGAATACTATCAAGATTGTGCTAGCTTTAGCTACAAAAAATGGATGGAAAGTGCATCGAATGGATGTAAAAAGTGCATTTCTAAACGATGATTTGCAAGAGGATGTTTATATGACTGAACCTCCTGGTTTTGAGGTTCTAGGGAAAGAAAATCGAGTTTGTAAACTGGTTAAGGCATTGTATGGATTGAAACAGGCTCCCAGATCTTCGTATGCAAAAATGGATGCCTACCTAAAGAGAGTTGGTTTTCTTCGTAGTGAGTCAGATGATACTTTGTATGCTCGAATTCATGAAAACAACTAGTCATCTTGATTATGTATGTTGACGATTTTCTCATAAAAGGTAACAATAATGATCATATATTTCAGGTTAAGAAAGAAATTCAAACAAGTTTTGAAATGACAAACTTGGGATTACTTCATTACTATCTTGGAGTTGAAGTAAAGCAATAGGAAGGAAGTATATTTATTTCTCAAGATAAGTACATTTCTGGATTATTGAAGACGTTTGGAATGGAGGAATGTAAACCAGTGATTACTCCCATGGAGCAAAATTTAAAACTTTCTAATTTTGAAGGGGGGGAACTTGTAAATTGTACTAGATATACACAGTTAATTGGATGTTTAATTTACTTGATGAATACTCATCCTAATCTATCTTATGCAGACAACATACTTTCCATATATATGCAGGAACCTACAGAAATTCATTGGAATGCAGCAAAAAGGGTGTTAAGGTATCTTCAAGGAACAAAGGATTTTGGACTTGAGTTAAAAAGAAACAAAAATTTCAAGCTTGTTGGCTATTCAAATGCGGATTTTTCTAGATATGTTGATGACAGGGAATCTACTTCAGGTTACTTAATGAATATGGGATCAGCTGTAGTGTCATGGAGTTGTAAAAAGCAAGATACAATTGCAAATTCTATAGCAGAAGTAGAATATATTTCAGCTTGGGAAGCCACTTGTGAGATAGTTTGGTTAAGAAGGATTTTGCAGGACCTCAAAGTTTATCAGAAAGAAGCAACTTCATTATTTATTGATAATCAGTCAGAAATCAAGTTAGCCAAAAAGTCCTTTTTTTCATTCAAAAACTAAGTATGTGGATACTAAGTATCATTTCATTTGGGCTCTTGTTGTCAAACAAATCATCAAGCCAAAGTATTGTCCATCAGAAGATCAAACTGTAGATATTTTTACAAAATCTCTTGGAAGGGTCAAATTTGATAAGTTTAGGAATGAACTTGGTATTTGTTCAAAAGAATTTTTGGATCAAAGGGGGGATTGTTAGGAACTATGATACAAAATGTAATAATTATAAGTTTAGTTTAATAAATGGAAAAGGGAATCTACACACTCACATGATTATGTGAGGTGTCCCTTAGTTAGTTTTTGTAACGGTAAATTAGTTTTTACTCTTTGGATATTTAAATCCATCAAGTTTTCCATGTGAGGTGATCTTTCAGGACTTAGCCCTCACATCTCTGTGATGTAATTATTTTCCTTCTTCTTTAATAAAATTATGTGTCTGAGGACACTTTGTCATATCTAATCCTAGTGTATTTCAATAAAAAACTACATCTACTATTTTACATTCAATCTCATCAACACGTGAAAATAGAAGGAGATGGGGCTAGGTGTTTGGTGGACTGCTAGCTTCTCTCGCTTGGTAGTTTCCTGGTTCTAGCTCAATTAGATAATTTCCCAACATAGGATTCACTGGTTCATTTTTTTCTTCCAATTGAGTAAGATTGTGCTTCATGGGGGGTTCTCTTAATATTTATCTGATTTGGACTTCCCTTATGAGGCAACCACATATGTGACCAATCTGATGTGAAGTATCCATTTAGCCTTGCTGACCAGTCTCGATTCAAAACAGGTCCATAAACATCAGGTATGTCTACTACTGCAATATCAATGTACTGACATGTGTTTTCATTGGCAAACAAGTGAATCAGAACATCTTCCATTTCCCCAGCTACTTTCATAGTGGTCCTAACTAGCTGAATAACCTTCCAGGTAGTTGGTTTAGGTTGTCCATTGATCTTCTTGCAGATTGAAAGAGGCATAACATTGACTGATGAACTTGATTCTACTAAAAATTGTGCACATTATGTTTTAAAATCTCAAAATTTAGGAGGAATGGTGCGGTTTTAGATCTAGCCTTACCTCCCACACTTGCTTCAACAATTTCCTCTACAAGTTGGTTGTTAGTGGGAAGCTCTTCCTTTGGTACTTCAAGCACTTTTAACATTTTTTCTTTCTGTTGAGGTACATTACACATTTCAAATAATGAAATATTTGTCTTAGCACTTTTAATGTCCTCAAAAATATCGTACCCCATCTCAGGTGCTTTGAGATTTTCCTTGATATTATCAACTTTGTCTTCAATAGGATTAACAGGCATGTTGACTTGTTTCGGATTTTGACTGGTAATGGTAAATTCAGGTATTTTATCATCTATGTTGTTCTTCTATATTTTCTTCATATTCTCTTGAAATTTCTTAATCTTCAAAAGTATTGAATTGTCTTTATTTAACAAACCTTGACTTCTTGTTGTCACATTTGTTTCTGATGTTTCTTCCTATTTCAGTGAACCTTCATCTTCTATATCAAAAAGTGAGACACAATCCCATAAAAATAGAGCATCCTCTTCTTGTTTTTCTGTGGATTTATTACTTTTTTCTTCCTCATCATTAGCTTCTATTAGTTTGGAGTCTAATAGCATATTCATTACTAATGTCATCGGATTTATCCATTGGGGACAATTTTTTTTCAGAATCAGGCTACTGATGAAAGGTGCAAAAATTATCCATAACTACCTTAGTTAAATTCATTGATACAAGATTGTGTGGAGGAGGTTTAGATTGATTGTTGTCTTCCCTCCTTTTATAGTAAGGCTTATATGCTTTATGAGCTTCCTTTTCTTTTTCCAAATCTATCACTCTATTAGATAGTTTCTACATCATCTTCACCATCCCTTCAAAATCATGTGATTGCTCATCCTTAGGCTTAATCAGTAACAACACTCTCTTACCAAAAGTTTTTTCTTCCAACTGCACAGGATAATATTCTATGCTCTCCTTCTCAGCCTCTACCCTCTCATCTTCTTCATAAGTTTCTGACAATGTAGGCTTGACTGACATCTTAGCAAACATGGCCAATTCAGGCCCTAGAGCTAAAGTATAGTATTCAATAAAAACTTTATTAGATGGTTTATCAGCTGCAAAAATTGTTTTTAACTAAGCAGCAAATCTTTGAGTGAAACTATGCACTTTTTCCTTCCTTTCTTTCTTTAAAGTGCATAACCCTTTCATTAGAGCTGCATGAGTTTTCTGGACTGCATATTTACTTCTAAATATTCTCTCAAATGTGTCCCGATCTGTGATTGACTTTGCAGGAAGATAAAAATACATGAGGTTGCTGCTCCTTTCAGGGTATGTGGAAACAACTGCAGACTACATCTTCATGTTCTCCAGCTCTTAGTCCTTCTATGGCTAGGTAAAATCTTTGCAAATGATCATCTACCAAAATATTTTCACTTGGGTCAAACTTAGGCAACATTTTCTCAAAGGATTGAGGCAAATCATGCAAAGAAGGTGCCAGGTTTAAAGGTGACCTAGCCATCCCAGCAGGTGGTGGATTTGGTGGGTTGGGTGGCTGATTTGCGATTGCATTAGCCATGATTCTGGGTGGAGAATGACGTGGTGAATGAACAGGGGTATGAACAGGTGAACAGTAAGGTGTATCTGGTCCCAACTAATTCAAAGCTTGATCAACTTACTGTAGGGATGTTTCTACTAATTCTTGAAGGTCTTCTACCAATACAGAATCTTCTAACTAAGGATGATCTCTTTTCTGATATTATCTTCTAGGTAAGACACGAATAATTGGTAATCCTCCAATGTTCTTCACATAAGCCCTAGTAAATCTTCTAAGATCATCAACTACTTCATTATCGATAGAATACAAATGCTCTTTACCCTTTTCAGAACTATCACCGATGGAATAATTTTGAGGACATAAGTTTCTTCGACCAGCCATGCACTGGTGGCCCTCCTTCTAGCACCAAAAATTGATGAGGCCCAGAAATTCGCAGGTAAAAATAATTAGGGATTCTCCCCAGTAAATGTTCCCAACTAACCCATTATTTTTTGGTATGGGGAATCCATCCGGTTTATGGTCCGACTACCGTAGTTCAAGTAAAAAAATAAAAGGTTTTACTGGTTATAGCCCAACCCACTATGTATATTTTAGTTTTTCTGAATTTAAGTATGATATGCAAGTGCCTATCTAAAAATGCAAATTGATAGAGAATATGAGGAGCGGTCACAATGTGATGTGTGGGTTCTTACCTCTTGTTTTAACTCTCTCGCATCTAAACCACACACAGCAATAAACTAAAACTAGCTATCTAACCTATCCCTAGGGAGCAAGATTATCATTTATCAATGAGTAATGTATTTCTGCGCATGCATTAAGAAAAATCATAGATATCTATTACTTCTTTCAAAACACATGAACATTAATAGATGTATGAAAAACAAGATAGCTTATTGTTTATGAAAAGCCTTCATTACTCACAGTGGAAATTTCATAGAATAAACTAGAGCGCATTCATAACAAGAACATCGGTTCAAAAAGTTAGAATGATCTCAGAGTTCATGGACACCAGATGAAAACAAAATAGTTCACATTCAACAGATCCATATCACAGTATTTGAAACATCCCACCAAGATTTCTCTAACAAGAAAATTGTAATTCTTTATTGCGAAAAAAATAGTTCTTCTTACAACATCCTCTCACAAATCTATTTAGGAAAAAGTCCCTTATCTCTATCTAACTCTCCTCTACTTATACAAAAAGGAAAAACTTTTGGACTACCCCAAAATTAATTTTGGGCTTCCCCAATGTTTCAATCCAAAAAAATTTCCTGTAGTGAGTGCTCATACATTATACAATATATTACATTTAAAACAAACTTTAATAGAGCACTTTTATGAAGAGGGCCATGCTTGATCATTAATGAACTTTTTCCATGCCTGGGCCTCCGCTGCTATGCTTTCAAAATCTAAGCGTTCAAGAAAACAGATGTTGATCTTATACTTTGCAACCTGATTCTTAATCACCTCTATTTTTGCTGGACTCAAGTGTAGCTGATCTTCAAGTAAATGAATGTTGACTGCTGCATGAGTTACTACAATCTTTAGGATCTCCTCATCTATATCCTTCACTTGTTGGATCTTCTATTCATCTTCCTGGTACATGCTCTGTAGTTGTTCTATGAATAGCTCATGTTTTGGTATTGCATCCAGTATTCATTCTGCAACAACTTGGAATCTATTGTAGGCGACCAACACCCTTCTGCAGTATTCAACACATGATCCTCTCATTTTCTTCACCATTTTCTTGAATTCTTCTACAGTATTGATTGCAAACTCAAACAAGTCATAGTCCTGCTTTAAACCTTGCCGATATTTGACTAGTAGCTCAGGAGGGGTTTCCTCATTTGTATCTATCCACACTATCCTTCCAGTCAGGATCACCAAAATATCTTGAGATCTGTCTACAAAATATGAAGTGGTTTCCAAGATTTCTTCTAATCTTCTATCTATTTGCACAATCTTACATCTTTCTTCGTCAATGCATACTTGTAGTTGGTGGATTTTCTTCCTCTGGTCTAGAACATATTCTTTAAAAGGTTGAACATCCTCCTTCTGTTCCATAGCATCTTTCAGTGATGTTGTTAATGAATAATTCTATTTGTCCAAAGATTCTATCTACATTTAACATAGTTTCCCTCTCTCTTCAGTGGCAACCTTCTCTAACTCCAGCTCAATTACCTTGTTTTGTAGCTGGACCTTCTCTAAACTTAGAGTCTCATATGATACTTGAAGGTCAATCTTCTCAGTTTTTGGCACTTGAAGCTCTAACTGCACTCTCTGTAATTCTGCCAAGCTATTTTGAGCATTCTTCTCTACATCAATTTCTAAAGTCATCTTATTTCCCTGCAGATTCTGGAGCTCTGCCTTTGAAGTCTTCACTTCATTTTGCATGTCCTCAAATTTTCTCTTCAACTTATGGCATTCATCTCTTTCTTTATTTAGTGTTTCTTTTAATTGATTTACATTCTTTCTTGATTGCTCAAGATCTGTCATCAGTCTATCTACATTATCTTCTGTAGCTTGGGTTAATGCCACCCCAACTCTTGCTATCAATATCGAATCTGCATCTATGCCATACACCAAAGTTTTATCAGTTATCATCTTACCTGATTGTCCTCATGTTTCAATCTTTCTTTCAGTTCTTTTGACAATCCTCTTCTTCTCCTTGTCATAGAAGATAGTGTTGAAATCAGGTACCTCTTATCCTTCTTTCTACATAAAAGGTATCAAATTAATTCCAGAATAAACAACTTGTTCTTGAATGCTGCCATAAGTTGCAGTAGGCTCCTGAAGATCAGGATTATCCTGCCCATGCCCTTGATCTGTATGATCATGTACCCCTTGTGCATCCATCTGTTCAGTAGTTTGTTGGTCTATTTGAAATCTTTTTAACCTTTGACCCTTGCTTTCTTTTTCTATTTTCTTTATCTCTACGTCTTCCTTCTTCTTTCTTTCCTCCTCTTACTTCTTTGTTGCTTCTTCCTTCTTTGCTGCTTCCTCTGTAGCGCTCTTTCTTTATTCTTCTTCATGCTTTATCCAACCTTCCACCTCTTGTGCTAGCCTTCTAGCATCTTCTTCTCTTTTTCTGGCCTCTTCTTCTTCAGTTGTCTTCTTTGTGGTTTTGCCCTTTCCACCTACAATGGTGATTTTATTTTTAAATCTCTTCTTTAATGCAGTCATATTCTTTGCATTTATGAAGATTTCTTCATCCTTGTCCCAGAAATTTGTGTATTCAAAATGAACATTTGCCACCTTGCAATGCTCTCAAACTTTATTCTGGGATTCATTCCTGTGGAAGTTCATTTCACCAAAATTAAAGTACTCCAATTCCTACATGAATTCTGCAGTCTGTTTAACCTTTGTAAACTTATAACTCCGTATCCTAAAAGGTATGGCAGGGTATGATGCCTTCTCATGTTCGAACAAGAAGCTTCCAACACCATCAATGTATACCTGCCTGACTACTTCCTTATGTAACACATAATTAATGGTATATTTTGGGAGTAGAGAAGGTGCCCTAGAGCCACCATACATTGTGATATACATCCCCTCATCAATTAGATAATAATTTCCATATTTTTCAATAACCCTGAACGCTTCTTCTGGCATGCAGTGGCATTCAGTCAGGAAAATCAATGTGTACAAAGGCATGATGAAGTGCTCACATATCTCTTTGTAGTGGCTATAATATTTGTGTGCACAAAATAATTTGTATGCAACGTATACAGAGGTTCTGTCCCTATCCCAGTTACACCTCAAGGTTGGAAATGACTAACTACATAATATACAACCCACTAAGATAGAGCTCATGTAGAACTCTGAATTTTTTCTGTGACATCCCTCCCAAAGCTGAAGATATGCAGGCTGAGAGGCTATTGGACACTATTTTTTCCCAGTCAAATATGGTCTCCTGAGTGTCCACATGGAAAATAATTGATATCCATCCCAATTTGAAGCTTTTTCCATGATCTCTCCCAAAAACTCTATTGAGCATAAGTGCCTTGAATCTAGAAGGGGTATGGAGAGTGGCTGTTTTATATTCCCCTGATGGCCTGGTTCGAAAGTTCTTCCTAGGTATGATCATTCTCTTGATTTTTTCAACCAGGTCCAAATTTATCTCTTTCAACCAAATTTTGGTTAAGTAGATTTGAGTAGGAGGTAGGTGGCATACCATTGAGACATAAGCAGAGATGTATGTAGCATAGCCCTGTTTGGAAGTGTTTTCTAGGATCATTGTAGTTACTTCTGCCCTAGGCAGAATCCAAACAATCACCTCTGAGCATAGGAACAACTCAGTTCTTGTGGCCACTTTCATAAGAGCAGATTTCTTGATGTTTGCATATATAGTCAATTCTTCGAACCCTATATTAGGCACATTTTGATTTGCAATCATCTGGTATATTTCACCCCACTTGTAATCTGGCTCTACTCCAATGGTGGCTCTGGTATCTTCATAAATGTATTTCACCTTGGTGATGATTTCCACATCTGGTTCTCCCTCTGCAATAGGAGACTTCTTCTTTTGTCTTTTAGACATATCTCTTTTGCAATGGTTACCCTGGCAACAAATAAAGTATGTTTTAGACTATTGGAGCTTCTAGCTAGTGTTAAAAATGAAGGAGAACTGTATAACACTATTTACCTCATCCATATGCATGTTCACAAATAAACTATACAAAACGTTAATGCATGAAAGAAAATGACAACGCAAAGGAACTTCGGCAGCTGGGTTTAAAATTCTGTAAGTTTGTCTGCAACTTAACATAAACCTGATAGAGAACCTATCATTAAAATCATACTACAAGCAAAATACTCTAAATCCTCAAACACAAGAACCACACTATCAATTGTAATTAAAAATGCGGAAATCCCTGTTTGACCAAAATGCTGAAAACCCCTCGTCGTTCCTTGAAACTAGAGTGAGTGCCTAAGAAGACTGAAAACTCCCCCCACATGACCATAAACAACCCCACAAAAATCAGTGCAGACAGCGTAATGCTTGTCTGCACCAACTACCTAAACCATCGGACTAGGCTTGAGCTTCCATAACGGCTCAAAAATAGGCTCAAGAAAAACCCCCACAGCAAAAACTGTCAATCTGACTGATACCTCATGATGCAAGAATAAAAAATTCATTTTGGACAGCTAACTATGCAATCGCGGGAAAACCTAGCCAAGGGAAGACCCTAGTTTCCTAAATGACCAATAAAATCAAAAGGAGGGAGAAACCATGGTTGGCCTACCTATCAAGCAAGCTGTGTAGTCGATGGGAAGGCCTGAAACTTCCATGATAGCACTCCAAATGAACGAAATCCCAAGAGCTAAGCACGTTGGTACAGTTCAACTCTACAGGGACAAAGAAAATGTGACTTCACAAGGGTAATAATAAAATAATACCGTGTCCCAATATATATAGACCTTCTGGTGAAAAAGATGACGGGAAAAGAAACCAATCGATGGTCGAAACCACTATAGCATCTGACGATTAGTTCACTAAGGAGCTACAATGGTGGAAGACATACAAACTACAGCTTTCAAGATCAAATGAAAACTTTGGCGATCGAAGGTTATAAATATTACATATTGACGGCTCAAGACACAAGATAAACCACAATATCGGCGAAACAAAGCTGAAGGTTTCCACAATGTCGATGATATAAAGCACTAAATGCCACCGAAGTCACATATCAAAAAATGGAATCATTACTCAATAAAGTGTTGAAGCTTGAAAACACTAATCATCGGCAAGATAGTTGACTACGCAGCCGCAATGGTGGAAGACATTCTGACTACAGCTCCCCGACAAATAGAAAATCATTGGCAATCGAAAGAACTAAGGACTACAGATCAGTGAGTTTAAAACTAAGTGTCCTCGCAGTGTCGGTAAGGAAATGGACAAGGCCTCCGTTCAATGACAAAAATCATTCCGATAGCAATAAAGAAAAATCTCTGACAAAAAATATAAAGTTTTGAAAAATAAAACAAAAGAGATAATGTGCATCAACAAATAACAAGACTGTGCATCGGCGGCATAGAGGACTAATGCCCCGATTCCTTCATCAAATGACTTCTGACAATGATAAAATCAAATCATTGAAAAAAAATAAATCATTAAGTGTTCAAAAGACTCTGGGCTGGGCAGCGATAAAATTAGTTCATTTCACCTATGAAACAACGATGGCATAGAGAACTAACTCTTCGATTCAATCTTCTACTAACCTCTAATAGTGATAAAACAAAACATCGAGAGAGAAAATGTTAAGCTCTGAAAATAAACACACTCCACAATCAAAAGCATTGGCTTGACAAAGGCAGATTTAGATCATCCAACTTCCGAAACAAAGGAAACAATTGACATCAAATCAAAATCAAGAAAATCCAAATTTGTAGCAGAGGAAAAGCAGGGATCAGGATACCAAATAAATCTGGGTAAGATAAAATTTAAAGAAGGGTCCAAAATTTTAAAAAATTTGGGAAAATGTTGTAGCTGCAACAGATCTCTATGGTGGTTACAACATATTTTATCGATGGTATTTTTATAGACGTACCCCCTACCTTGTCATAGAATCTTCTCTAAGATGTGCCACCTTAGCCTCTAATTATCTATTTTAGCCAATTATAATGAATTTCTGCATCCTAATCGGAAAATAGTTTTTGAGGCAATAATTAGGGTGCTTAGGGGAACTTTGGGTACTTTTGGGCACTTTTTAAATCATTATGCCTTATTTTTTAGAGTCAATTAACACTTTTTACCCCCCCCCCCTGAACTTCCAATTTATTTATTTTCCTTTTACTTCAATATGTTTTTTTCCATATCTTACTTTCCCAATATATCTCTTTTCTATAAATCACCTTTCTTGAGTTATATTTTATCCACTTCTATGTCTTTAAAATAAAGTATGTATTTGTTCACAAGCATGTATTGAAGATCCAAAACCATGGAGAGGAAGGTTCCTTTCCATGTTTTTTCAATATTTTTGTAAAACTCCTGGTTTAGTCTCAATATCGACCAATTTTCATCATGGGTACTGCAAAACCATTGAAACCTAGGGTGGATTACCAGGAATACTGTTGCTATAGAGACACAATTTTGTGGAACAATTACCATTCAGCTTGCAGATTTCATCAAAAGTGCTTGGTTTTCCACGGTTTTGCGTGGAATAAATTTATGTTCAAATTTTGGAATTCGTCGATAGAGTGACCAACTTTTGTCGAATATGTTCCACGGTTTTACATGGAAACTAGATTTTGTCTAGCAGTTTTTGGCCATATTTCCATCCTTCTAGGGACAACAAATTGGTTGCTAGAATGATGAATGCATGGAAGAAATTTCTGTTCAAATTCTAGAATTTATTGATCGAGAGACAAACTTTTGTTGAACATGATCCATGGTTTTGCGTCAAAACAAAAAATACTGGCATATTTTTGTCATATTTTCGTCGTTATAGGGATGACAACTGTGTCGATAAAGGGACGAATGTGTGGCAGAATTTTCTATTCAAATTCCATAATTTTTCTATAGAGAGACACATGATAGTTGAACATGTTCCATGGTTTGTTGTGGAAACTATATTTTGTGTAGTAGTTTTTGGCCATATTTTCGTCATTATATGGACAACTACTATGTCGATAGAGTGACGAAACGTAGAAAATGAATGCTAAAAAATCAATTTCAAGGCCACAGTATAGAAGAAATGTGGTGGCCAATTTTCATCTCTATATCGACGGCTTAGAAATTTCGTTGATATATCCTCGCAATAAGTGCCATGGAACATCATGACCACTATTTTCACAAGTGAGATGAAAAAACATGGGATTAGAAACGAAAAACCATTGCAATTCTGGTCTAGTGTATTAGTGGAAAAATCCCAGGGCAATTTTCTCTTCCTCTGCCTCTCAATCCAATTTTCTTCACCCAACCTTAATGAAGTTTGATGATCATTTCACTTCCAATCCGGATTGCTCCTCTATCCCCATCGTGGATTTGTCTGTAGAGAGAACAAGGCTAGATATTGTGTAGGTTCTGGTGAAAGCCTGTGAGGACTATGGCTTCTTCAAGGTTGTGAACCATGGAATCCAACGGGGTTTAATAGATTCCATAGAATTCAAATCCAAGAAGCTCTTTGCTTTTCCATTGTGTGAAAAAGAAAGAGTAGGGCCCACGGATCCCTATGGCTATGGCAACAGAAGCATTGGACACAACAGAGATGTGGGTTAGATTGAATATCTCTTTCTCTGTTGTGATGTTCAACATGTTTAGCAGCATTATAAAGCCAACTGATTGATCAAACCCTGGCATAAAGGATAATCTATTGGTATTCCTTTTATTATGCCATTTCATAACTTGGTGCTCTCGTACTCATTTTTCATTTTATTTCATCTTACTTTAGGGAGTCTTTTGCACCCCCTAGTTTGGTTTGACTATTATTGCTGGTTGGAATCACTAGTCTCTTTGACTTGTGTTAACGTTTAGTGGACATTAATAAAAGGTAAATTTAATTTAATAGGGTTTTCTATCTTGGTTCTAACCTTTTTGTTCATTCTCATTTATATTTATTTCTTGTGGCACATAGACTTGTTGTTCTCTCTTGTCCTATTGACCATTTTGGTCACTCCTAGATATTAAAAACTTAGAATTATTATGTATCTTACCTACTGCATAATTGAGGGTGGATATTTATTAGTATGGCTTGAGGAGATGAGTAAAGGGACATCACTTGAATCTTTAGTCACCCACAGTTAAGTTAAGCTTAGATGAGATAGATTTTAGTAATGTCCATGAGACCAAAGAAATCTATGGTGGAGAGTTACATTTGTAATAGACCATGCCCTGTCAAAGCTGAAGGAAAAGAGAGGGGATGCCCTAAGTATGTTGATGAGAAGAGTTAGTTATTTGACCCCACTCCTCAGATGCGACAGTCCGTTTGGCCTCTATCCTCAACAATTTGTCTCTTAGGCGCATTGTCCTTAACCTTTTGTGTGGTGTCCTCAAGATGCCTCACCTGTAATGGTACTATCCATCAAATTGTCTTCAGTCACAAGCTTTGTCTTATGTGATTTTATGCTGCACACCAAAGTAGGATGTGCTGCTTAGTCTATGTGGTCCCTGAAAGACAAAATATTCAAATGATTTATTTTCATTGTTCCTTGGGCTCCTTCCACCTCTCCATCTAACATCTTAACCATTTTTTCCAAAGAAAACCTAGTGGGATCCCCCCCTTTCCCTTAAATATCCAGATGAAGTGGTGCTCCACCGCCAGCCACAATGGCAGTTGGTAACCTAATTCGACCCAGCTAGACTCAAATCTCAGCCATACTAGAACCCCAGACCTCATAGCGAACTCTTCCTTGATATAATATATTAAAGCTAATTGATTTAATCCATTGGGCCTATAGATTTCCAAGTAAAATTTCATGGGATCCCTCATCTTACCCAGTGTTATCCCTAAATTTGAACCTAGACTACAGGGGTTCAAGCTTAAAGAAATATTTTTCAAAAATATAGTTCAATGAAATCAAGATAAAAACTGGGTTGGTATGTAATCAAAGATATAAGGAAATCATATAACCATTAAAGAACTATACAACATAAAACATAATACAAAATCCAATATCAAAGGAACTACGATCATGAATTTATGAAATGAAACTGACTCTGTTATTAAAAGTTTAAGAGATAATTGTACTTCACCATGAGAATCATGTAATGGGATTCAATTGACCATATACAGGATAAATCACAAGAAATACAATTCATAAGATACATAGCCAAATCAAAATCATAATCATATCAAAGCAGAACCTGTATTGAAGATGTAGAGTATTTCATGTCATATAGAATATCATCAAAACTGGATTTCCATCACTCCAAATTTCCACCCCTTTCCATATTAAAGATTAAAGTATTTATAAAAGCTCAATACCAAGAATAAGCTATTTCTATTTTCTATAAGAAATCTGGACAAATTGTCAAAAATATCTAATTGGTGGAGTTGTTGAAGTCAGATCTCATTGAATTATCTTTGAATGATGAATCCCCTTCCACTTGTGCATTGAATCTTCTTTTGAATGCTAACTTTATGCTTGAAAATATGGAAATAATAAATCCATTTGATAAGTCAACTGCCAACTATTGATACCATGTGTCCTAGAAATCTTGAAGTGATCCTTTTACCAAATCTTCGAATGCCACATGATGTATTAGATTGAAATTAAAGATATATTGCAACAAAAATATGGAACCGCCTCTCCATTGACCACTATAACTTGAAGTTGTTGGATTGATCCTTTGCCACTTGTATTTGAAGGATCAAATGATGCCTCAAATATGGGCTTACTCCTATGATTACTAATTTATCTCCTTGAAGATGTCGATCAGTTTGGTTAAACTCCAGAACAAATATTTTCGAGCTTCCCCAACATTTTTTGAATGAATAACATTACTCTTCCACCAATCTCACCGGGGGTTGTGTCCCGCATAGATCAATTAATTGCAGGGACCAATAGCTTACAACCATGCTGGATTCTTCAATTTGTCTACTGAGCCTTCACCTTTGATGATGGAGGCAACAAATGATAGCAAGAGATGGCAGAGGATATAAAACCAAAGTCTCTAATTACATGTGCGATGACTTTCTTTGATGCCAACTGAAGTAGCCCTATGGCAACTACAATATCCATCGATGACTTAACCAAGCTTAACAGCCTATTATTTGACTGCTTGATGTTGGAAATGTATTGCTCATTTAAATTTCCTTCAATGTATGTGGCTTGGTTCGACGCTTTCTCTAGTTTCCTTATAGATACATTTAATCACCCAAGCTCCGAGATCTCTATCAAAGTTGTGCACATGGAGGAGCTCAACCAACAGTAAAGTGAGATCCTAGAAAAATGGTCGACACGCTCTTTGTTCTTGTAGATACCAGTTCTTTCTGCCCATACAATTTGATCCAATAGCAGAAAAGTTGACAGCAGAGCATTTTTAGACTTCCAAAGCAAAACAAGAGGAAGTGGATTTGAATTTGGCTATGGTGTAAGAAGTGCATGTAGATCATTCACGAAATTGAAAATCCAAAAAAAAATTCGAGCCAAACTTGTGGACTTGTCAACATTTTGTGTGGTGCTAGGCTTACCATTGATGATGAACTTTGAGCCATATTGAATAGCTCTACAGATTTTATCTTTGGCTTCTACTTTGTTCAAATAAAAGACAAGGATAGCAAGTTCTGCTCTAGCAGTATCTATCGAACCCATTACTTATGTAATTATGTATAGGTAACAACCGTTTTTCTCCAAAACCAATGAAGATTCTTCACCCTGGAGAGGTCAAGGGATATATACTCTCATGGAAAATACATGGGATGCAATCAAAACCAATTTATCAAAACACACAAATTGTAAACTTTTCTTCCACATGAGTTCCATCATGATTTATTTTCTATCTGATATTGGTATTCAAACTGAAACCAGAGTGGTTACTTTGAAATTTGGATGCTTCCAGAAACTGAAATTTTGTTGGAGCAGATTTGATGATAACATATGGCTTCATTTGGGGATGGCATGCTCCTTGTGAGTTTCCAAGAACAAGTAGACCTGTTCCTTTCCAAAGAAACCATCTCTAATAACTACACCCTGTCCTGCCATTCACTACATTGAAAATAAGAAATACTATAGCCTTGTTTCCATTGGGTTGGAGTCTTTTTATCTTATTCCTAACCTATTTCAATCTTTAAAAACCTACTCTTCTTATACTGCAAAAACAAACTGCTCATACTACAAACTTAAGGAACTGCTTGAAGCATCAAGATTTATTTATTTACATCCCCCATTCTACTCATCTGTTTTATTTTGATTAGGTAAAATCATGTTTCCAGTGAAGCCATACAAATATTTGACTAGCTGGTAAAACTTTTGATCTAGAGATGATAAATAAAGGAGCCTATGGAATATCAAAATTCATTTCAAAAGAAGAGAAAAGACAACCTTCATTTGACAAAAACAATCTAACATTTGAGCTACTCAAAGACTCCATATAATCAACAAATAGATCAATGAAGCTATAAAGAAATACCTCTTGCTACTGTTTAAGTTGAAGATCAAAATATCTCTGTATATCCTCTTCCTCATAATGGCTGCCACTTTTAGCTACCTGCAAATCTAAACATGGCTGTAGATTGATTTTTTTTGCTAATCATAGGTTGTTTGATATTTTCTGCAAATCCAATATGAAACATGATGAATGCAGGCCTACGCAATTGCAAATATGGCTGCTCAGTGTCTTCTACGGATTCAGGATGGTTGATTTCCACACAATGTTGTTCCTCATCAAAATTTGATCCATAGTTGTCATACATCCATTGGCTGCTCCTCAAATCAACAAATGGTGATATAGGGATCTGCTCTTTTTCATCTGAATACTCATCATATATTGGCATATCTTTAGAGTGAATTGGTTGATTCTGATCCCAATCTAGAACTTCAATTTCTTCATCATAAAATGGGGCATTCTGATCGATTTCTAAAGATAAAGATTTCTGTTCTATGATGCTATCATCAACTTTAATATCAGAATTTTGAAAAATTTCTTGTTGTAAAATAGAATGAGAGGAAGATAATAAATCTTCTTCCTTCTTCATAGCATAACCACCAGCTTCATATTTACTACTTGAAGAATCTGCTTCTAAACCCAGGATATATAATGCATATCCCCTACAACAATGCTATAAAAGATAGCCAACTGGGTAAATCCTCTTACAATATGAATAAAAGGCATCATGAAAATCTTTCAAAGAGGAAATACTAGAAGCATGAAGAGTTCTGTACCATTGTCTCGCACAACCATCTAATGAATACATAAACATTTTCATCAATACATCTTCATGATGTATGCTCAACTGATCCATGTATTGATGAAATTTAATTACATGGTGTGCCAGATTGTCTTCTTCCTTTTCTCAAAATCGTGGAAGAAAATATCCCCATTCATTGATGATAGGTACTGTATTTGGAAATCTAGGAACATTTGAAAAACTGAGTGGAGCAAATCTATGTTCCAACATGGTTTCAAAACGCTTTGACATCTTGTAAAATTGCCTCTCGATTCTTTAAACATGGAGTCACCCGGTGAATAAATCTGTAGTGAAACTAGTGTCCTACTCATGTCCACCATCAAGAGCTGGATCTGATCATTGTTATTCTTTCCCGAGGAAGATATCTTCACTCCTCCGTCCTCATCAATGGAGCCATAAGATGTTATCCCTAAAGTTCAACTTGGACTACAGGGGTTCAAGCTTAAAGAAATCTTTTTCAAAAATATAGTTCAATGAAATGAAGATAAAAATTGGGCTGGTATGTAATCAAAGATATAAGGAAATCATATAACCATTAAAGAACTATACAACATAAAACAGAATACAAAATCCAATATCAAAGGAACTTCGATCATGAATTCATGAAATGAAACTGAATCTGTTATTAAAAGTTTAAGAGTTAATTGTACTTCACCATAAGAATCATGTAATGGGATTCAATCGACCATATACATGATAAATCACAAGAAATACAATTCATAAGATACACAGCGAAATCAAAATCATAATCATATCAAAGCAGAACATGTATCGAAGATGTAAAGTATTTCATGTCATACAGAATATCATCAAAACGGGATTTCCATCACTCCAAATTGCCACCCCTTGCCATATTATAGATTACAGTATTTATAAAAGATCAATACCAAGAATAAGCTATTTCTATTTTGTAGAAGAAATTTGGACAAACTGTCAAAACTATTTAATTGATGGAGTTGTTGAAGTCAGATCTCATTGAATTATCTTTGACTGATGAATCCCCTTCCACTTGTGCATTGAATCTTCTTTTGACTACTAACTTTATTCTTGAAAATATGTAAATAATAAATCCATTTGATAACTCAACTACCAACTATTGATACCATGTGTCCTGGAAATTTGGAAGTGATCCTTTTATCAAATCTTCAAATGCCGCATGATGTATTAGATTGGAATTAAAGATATATTGCAACAAAAATATGGAACCACCTCTCGATTGACCACTATAACTTGAAGTTGTTGGATTGATCCTTTGCCACTTGTATTTGAAGGATCGAATGATGCCTAAAATATGGGGTTACTCCTATGATTACTAATTTATCTCCTTGAAGATGTCGATCTATTGGCTTAAACTACAGAACCAATATTTTCTAGCTATCCCAATATTTCCTTATTGAATAACATTACTCTACCACCAATATCATCAGGGGTTGTGTCCCACATACATCAATTAATTGTAGGAACAAACAACTTAGAACCATGCTGGATTTTTCAATTTGTCTACTGAGACTTCTCCTTTGATGATGGAGGCAGCAACTGATAGCAAGAGATGGCAGAGGATATAAAACCAAAGCCTCCAGTTACACGTGGGGTGAATTTCTTTGGTGCCAACTGAAGTAGCCCTATTGCCACTACAATATCCATTGATGACTTAACCAAGCTTAATAGCCTATTATTTGACTGCTTTAGTTTGGAAATGTATTGATCATTTAAATTTCCTTCAATGTGTGTGGCTTGGTTCATCGTTTTCTCTTGCTTCCTTATAGATACAGTTAATCACCCAAGCTCTGAGATCTCTATCAAAGTTGTGCACATGGAGGAACTCAACCAACAGTAAATTGAGATCCTGGAAATAAGATCAACATGCTCTTTGTTCTTGTAGATACCAGTTCTTCCTTCCCATACAATTTTATCCAACACCAGAAAAGTTGATAGCAGAGCATTTTTAGACTTCCCAAGAAAAACAAGAGGAAGTGGAGTTGACTTTGGCTATGGTGTAAGAACTGCATGTAGATCATTCACGAACTTGAAAATCCGTAAAAAAATTTGGGCCAAACTTTTGGACTTGTCAACATTTTGTGCTTTGCCAGGCTCACCATTGCTCATGAACTTTGAGCCATATTGAATAGCTCTGCAGATTTTATCTCTGGCTTCTGCTTTGTTCAAATACAAGACAAGGAGAGAAAGTTCTGCTCTTGCAGTATCTATCTAACCCATTACTTATGTACTCATGTCTAGGTAATAGCCATTTTGCTCCAAAACCAACGAAGATTCTTCACCCTGGAGAGGTTAAGGGATCTATACTCTCATGGAGAATACATGGGATGCAATCAAAACAATTTGTAAACTTTTCTTCCACATGAGTGCCATCATGATTGCTTTTCTATCTAATCTCGGTATTCAAATTGAAGCCGGAGTGGTCACTTTGACATTTGGATGCTGCTAGAAACTGAAATTTTGTTGCAATAGATCTGATGATAACACTGTCAAAACCCCAAATTTTCACAAAAAATTAAAATTTTGAGATAACATAAAATGCTAAAACTACAGTTTACTAACAGCTAAAGGTTAGCAGTAAAAGAAACAGTCAAATGATTACTATTACATAATCTCAATTGCGTTAACTAAGTAGTTTCCTTTTTCTAACATGAATAAGGTTTACTTGCGTATTGTTTTATTTCAGTTTATTGATGAGTCCTCTTTATGACAAGTAGGTGGAATCTAACCTTGAATCCTGGGCTTACTTAGCATTTATGCTAACGCAGAAGGATTATTGGTTCTTACAGGTTTACATGTGTGATCGAACAAGTAACGTTTTAATTTCATAAAGTTTCCATAAGTGTTTCTATTTGCAATTAATAAGCTTGGTAAGTAAGCTGCTAAATTCCAAGCAACTTCCATGGGGTAAAAATAGTTTGCTTTCTTCAGTATTTCTTGTAAACGAAGTTCAAATAATTGATTTTCTTTCTTTATCGTATGTAGCAATAGTAAAGATACTTACTGTGGCTCTAAACTTGTAATCTTAATTGCATAGTAACTTCTACTTTAATATGCATATCTTGCAATGTTATACTGATTGTACTATTGGTTATTATACATTATCATACTATTTAGTTGAGTATCAAGCTGATCGATATTTATCTTCTGCAAGGAAACTTACAGCCTGTAAACTTCCTGACATTATAAGTTTGATTAGTGTAAAAACAATAGTGTCTTTCCACATGAAAAGACTGTTTTCCTATACTTCTTAAATTTACGTCAATCCATGAGATTCTATTGATTATAGACTCGAGTAGGATCATTCCATTTCCATTCTTATTATTCTTATAGTACCTTTCTTATATTAAGTTAGTGTCTACAAATAGTTTTTAAGGTTGATGTTTTCTATAAAGGTCAACCTTCTATCCTATGCTAAGCACCAGTTATTTTTTATAAGCATAAAACCATTCTACCAAAACATATAGACATGGTAAATTACCAACAAATGCCAAGTTGAGAAACAACCACAGTTTATTAAAGACTAAACCAATTTGAACTATGTAAAAGAGTTCATAAATGTGTTCTATTACTATACTAGGCAACTTTATAGTTTACTACGATTGATTTGTTGGTATTTTTAAGGCTTATGAACATACATAAACTATTTTGTTTATAGACATACAAGTCTAAAAGAAAGTTGAACTTGTAAAGATTTCATGATTCTACTCTTTACTATGCTATGCAACTTTATAATTGTCACAGCTTGAATTGTTGGTCTAAAAGAGTATAACCATGCATAGACCACAATGTATTTTAACATATAAAACTATAGTTGTTCGATGTTTTTTAAGAATTCAATTTGGACTCTTCCATATAACAAATGATTACTATACTTACTAGGGTCAACGTTAATGAAATATGGTTTACCAAACATCCATATTGTGTTATCAATATTACGATATAATGGACATATGATTAGCAATGAGATAATTTCTACGCACGATTGTTTTCAGGATAAACCAAATTTTAAGTGGTGACACCTTTTTCTAGGTCAAAGTTAATTTAAAGTTGTTATCCCAATGTTGAACTAACATACCATATGATAAGCACTATATTCGAATTACGACGAGATAACAAGGTATATAATATAGTTTATGCATTGTATGATAAAAATCACTGTTTAAATGATTGGAAATTTTTGCAGTGCAGGTGACTATGGAACTCGACCCACGCATGCTTTGATTTTTTCCTGAGAAATGTGGTCATCTCGTAGCCATATATTGGAGAATTTAAAACTCCTACAACCCTAACACCTTGTCATTCTTCCTCCGCAGTTTAAGCTGGCCTTCAACTGCTCTGCAACCTTTTCGTGGTGGCCATGGTTCTTTCTTGCTCCTGTTTTATCTCAGCTTTGAGTGGCTATTGTTGTATTTGTTAGTGCTTAGTCTTAAGGCCATTTTTTTGTAATCGTGGGTTTCATCTTACAAGAGTTTTTGGTTTCACTGCACATGGTTTGCATCCTGTCTATACTCCATTTTTCTCTTTTCTTAGTCTATCACTACTATGCAAAGTCAAGAGTTTATTTGATGCTTGAGAGTGATTTTCCTTCGTCATAGGGTTTGGAAAAACTATAAGCACCCGTTGCCATTGGCGACAGTCTCTCCACAAGACTGCTTGACATTCATGTAACAGGTAATTTATTAGTATTGTTTTTATGATACAGCATGTGTTTACTATTACAAATGGGTAAACGATATTTTAAGTACTTCGTGTACTAACACCTTGTAATGAAAAATCCTTGCAGGGGCTTGAGGCTACATGGAACAACCATGGAGAAAAGTACACCGACTGTCTTTGAAGGTCGTGGCTTTATACGGGTAAGCCCTATGGTCAAATGTTGAGTTCTTTCCCTACTTGTATCAGGGTTGTCGCTTGGAGTAACCCTGAGCTCAGAAGATTTTATAGGCTTCCCATTAGTTATGCAGTCTCTTTTACAAGTCGTTGTTGTTTTTAGCAAGTTTTCAAACCCTTGCTAGTCGATGGGTAGACCCGACCATGAGTTGAGTGTTGTATTTGGTTTTAAATGTTCAACCTTATGGCTTGTTAATATAAAACAATAGTTTTGTGAAGACAGTTCTGTCTTCGTGCTTGGACTTGGTTTACAGTATTACTATTTGATACTCTGTGTACTCATGGTTTTTACCCTTTTCAACTATGAATGGAGTTATTTACTATTTAATGTACTCTGCAAAACATTACTGTTAATGTTTTTAAGACTGTCACACAGTCATGGTTAATTTATAAATTTTACTCATTTGGCTCGAAAATATGAGCTAGGGTTTTCCTATAGGAAACCATTATTTAAACAAATTCTTCAATTTATTTTTAATAAGTTCTGTTACTTTGTTAATTTGGTTTTTAACTAGTGTTACAAATGTGTTGAGAAAAGTTCTAGTTATAATATTACAGTTGTATTTTTATTTGTCCTTAATGGACTGTAACGATTTACATTAGTTTAGTTGTTTATAAAATAAATAATCCAAGTAATCATATTATAGCTTAATGCTTGTCATTTGTAAACATGATATTTGTTTAGGGTTTTGACCTTGTAATTTATTTTTATAGGTATATCCTGTTTGTAATTTTTAAAATAGTTCTTTTTATAAATAATCATTTATTTAAATGTTAGTTATTATCATATATATATATTTTTATGTAATAAATTACATATAGAGTTTATTTTGAGTTCTTTGAAAAGATGTACATAAACTCTGTAACTTAGTTTTGTTCTTTATAATTTAATTATTTTAATAACACCCTACTTAGGTTTGAGTATTTGTTAGACTTTGTTTAGTTGTTAATAGTTGTAAATAAACTAAGTATTTGTAGTTTTAATTCCTTATTTAGCTGAATGTAGTAAAGTAGTTTGACTGAGTTATTTCTATTGCATATGCTACATGTTAATAAATACACACAAGGAAATATATATATATATATATATATATATATATAGCATAACACAGTTTACCTGCTTGCATATTTTGATTTCAATAAAGGAATAATGTATTGTGTATAAGCATGACATCTTATCTACTAGGGTAATTTATTAATATGATAATCCTTCTACCTGTAATGAGTTATTGCTATTTATTTTCTAGCATACTTACATAAACAAGCTGGTTAAACAATAAACATAGATAAATAGGTTATTGTTCTTTTCTAATAATAATCTACATACAGAAATAAATTACTAGCTACTGTAAAATGCATAACATATCTAATCATATCGGTCTCTTATCACTTCCTTCATCTAGTTTAAATACTTTGTCTGTGCTGGAGTATGTTCTAGTCCTTCCAGACAGGGAAAAACACAGATAAGAATTGTTTTCTATGTATTTCAGATTCATTATTTCAATAAACTAAAAGATTACTAACTCTAACAGTTCACAACTATACATTTAACATTCATTAATCAGTCAGATTCACATTTTACTATCTAACATAGTAACACAATAGAATGTAGAACCTAATTAAGATGGACAACAATAGCATTAGGAGGTCGTTCCTCCCTACCAACTCTTGCAGAGAACTCAAACAACGCTTCATCAGGACCCTCGAGCCTGTTCCTGGTCTCCTTGGCTGAGAACTGGTGGAGCAAGCAAACAATAGACAAGTCCAATGACTCAATAATCACTCTGCACTCAGCAGTAAGATCGTTTAGATAAAAAGCTGCACTAGATCACTTAGCAGTTAACCCCTCAAACTCTTTCCACAAATTCCCTTACAATTGAATTTCTCTCAAGTAGATTCACCTAAATGATCACTTCCCTAGAATGAGTAGCCTCAGCTCTCTTCAATGGGCATTTTTATAAAAATTGCCTAGGTGTTTTGGGTCAATTGTCATTAATAGAGCCACCTGCTCTGATCCCACTTTCGTTGGGGATCATGACCCCAAATGTAGGGAGGTTGCCATCTGCAAAAGTTGGAAGTGGTTTGAGGAGGTTTCCACATGTTTGTTTTCTCTCTACCCAGTATCCTCCACCAATTTGACCAATAAACACTCTTTTAACATCTCTCCTAAGCTATTGTCTCCATTTTTATTTATTTATAATTAAAATATTCATAATTACATTCAATATCCCTGACTCTGTTGAGTCATCAATTACAACTTAGCATAAAATTTAACACATTGTCTTTAAATCAAATCAAATAAGATAATATTATTTTTGCAAAATTGGGGTATATGACATACACACCCCCTTAGAACATAACATCATCCTCGATGTTATTTATTCTTCATCCTCAAAATTCCCCTAGAACAGAATTGGACATGCATCTGGCATATTGATTTCCGATTCTCAGGTGGCTTCCTATGGACTAAGGTGCTTCCATTGCACCTTCACATGTCCAATGGTGTGGTTCTGAAGTGTGATCTCCCTCTACCCGAGGATACAGTCCAGTTCCACCAAAAACTCTCCTTCTGGTTCCACCTATACATCATTCTAGTTAACAACATGGGTAGCATCATGAAAATATTTCTTTAATACAGAAATGTGAAAAACATTATGTACTCTTAAATTTGGTGGTAATGCTAATTGATAAGCTACTTGTCCAATCGTGGACAAAATTTCAAATGGACCACAGTAACGAGGTGCTAGTTTTTCACAACTCCCCAATCTCAGAGAGCTCATTTTGGGCCTTACCTTAATGAACACATGTTCACCTATGTGAAATTCCTTTGGAGATCCTTTTAAGCATGCTTGACTTTTCTGTCGATCCTATGCAACTTTTAGATTACCTTGTACCTGCTTTACAATTTCTTCCATTTCATTTAACAGTTCAGGACCTAATACCAATCTATCCACCGGATCACTCCAAGAGATAGGAGTATTACATTTCCTTCCATACAAAATTTCGAAAGGACTAAATCTGGCTGATGTCTGATAATTATTATTATAAGCAAATTATACCAGATGAAAATAATCCTCTCATTTACCTGGCTGGTCTTTCACATACATTTTTAATAAATATTCTAGTACTTGGTTTACTCTTTCAGTTTTTCCATCTATTTGAGGATGGAATGAAGTACTAAAATTTAATGTAGTGTTTAATCCTTTAAACAGAGACTTCCAAAAGTTTCCTATAAATTTAGGATCTCTATCTGAGATTATGACTTTTGGTATTCCATGCAATCGAAAAATCTATTTTAAAAAGATATCAGCTATGTTTGCATCTTTATATGTAGTTTTAACAGGTATAAAGTGAGGTTCTTTACTTAACTTATCGACTACTACCATGATACAATCATTTAAATTCTAATTTCTAGGCAGTCCAGTAACAAAATCAAGATTGATTATCTCCCATTTTCAGCTAGGAATGGGTAATGGCTGAAGTAATCCAGCTGGGTGTTGATGTTCAGTTTTCACCTGCTGACATTCAAAACACCTAGAGATATATTCTGCTACTTCAGTCTTCATATTTGGCCAAAAATATTCTTTTCTTAACATAGTTATAGTCTTTTGATAGCCTGGATGACGTAAGTATGGAGTTTTGTGGATTTCATCCAAAATTAATAGCTTGACTTTAGGTACATTAGGTACATACATTTTGTCTTTATATAGTAAAAATTATTTTGCATTCAAATTGTACCCTTTACTTAAGATTTCTGTTGGATTTTCTTTAGTTTTAGCTTTTAAATTTTGGTAAATTTTATCTTGTTCTATTCCTGCTTTAAGCTGTTCATTCAAGTCTGTAGTATAAGTGCTGATAACTACTACAAAATTCATCCTTTCATTCTGACTTAATGCATCAACAACTTTTTTTTCTTTATCTTTAATGTGCAGAATTTCGAAATCATACTCACTTAAAAAAGCTAGCCACCTAGCTTGTCTGGCATTTATATTAGGCTGATCTAAAAGATACTTTAATCCTTTATTATCAGTCATTAAAATAAATTTTTTTCCAATTAGGTGATGTCGCCACATCTTTAGAGCATGTATAATAGCTACTAATTCGAGATCATAAGTTGCACAATTATTTTCATGAATTTTTAATTTTCTAGACTCATAGGAAATAACATGCCCTTATTGAGTTAGAAGACCACCTAAACCATCATTACAGGCGTCAGTGCACACTACAAATTCTTTATTTGGATCATTTATTCTTAAAATAGGTGCACTGGTTAATAAAGTTTTTAACTTTTTCAAGATTTCCTCACATTTCTGATTCCAGTCAAACTTCTTTTCCTTCTTTTGCAAAGAAGTTATTGGGTTCGCAATCCTCGAAAATCCTTCAATGAACCTCCGGTAGTAACCAGTAATTCCCATGAAAGATCAAACATCAGTTACATCCTTAGGGACTGGCCAATATTTGATCGCCTTTATCTTTTTGGGATCTACTGAAATCCCTTCCTAGGTCACCACATGACCTAAGTACTAAATTTTATCCTTGAAGAAATCGCATTTACTAAACTTTGGAAAGAGTTGATGATCTCGTAACTCTTGCAAAACAATTTTTAAATGTTCTTTATATTCTTCTTCAGTTTTTTAATAGATTAAAATGTCGTCGATAAACACGAACACAAACGTATCTAGATACTTATTCATAACGTTGTTCATTAAACACATGAAAACAGTCGGGGCATTAGTAAGTCTGAACGGCATAATGACAAAATTGTAATGACCATATCGAGTTCTAAAATCCATCTTAAAGATGTCTTCATCTTTAATCCTAACTTAATGATATCTAGACCTTAAATCTATTTTTGAAAACACCATGGCTACACGTAGTTGATCAAATAGATCATATATGTGGGGAAACAAGTATCGATTTTTAATGGTCATATTATTCAACTGACAGTAATCTATGCAAAGTTGCATGGTTCCATCCTTTTTCTTAACGAAAATGACAGGTGCCCCCCGGGGAGACACATTAGGTCGAATATACTTTTTATCAATAAGTTCTTTTAGTTGAGACTTTAATTCATTAAGTTCGAGTATGTTCATTCGATAAGGGGCCTTTGAGCTAGGTATTGCACCAGGTACCAGCTCAATGGTAAAATCCAGTTCCCTTTTCAGAAGTAGTCCCGCAATTTCTTCTGGAAATACATCAACATATTCTCTTAAGACTGGTATGTATTCCAATTTTAATTTATCTGTCTTAATTAGACTCTCCTCATCAGTTATTGTTACTGCATAAGCTTTACAACCCTTCCTAATAGTTCTCTTAAGTTGTAGAGAAGAAATCTACCTTATGGTGGTTTTTCTAGGGATTCCTTTTACACTTATTAGTTTTCCATCACTGTTTAAACATGTGAAGGTTTTATCATAACAATTTAAAATTACCCTATGTTGTTCTAAATAATCCATACCTATTAGTAAATCATAAGAACCAAGAGGCAATACGTTAAGCTTTATAACAGTTTCAAAATGATCCATAACTACTGCACATTCTTTTACAAAACAAGTTACCTTCCTTTTAGCACCAGTGGCTAACTGAACCAACCAAGAATTTTCAAAATTTTCAACAGGTAACTAACATTTTTATACCATTTTAGGTGCAATATAATTGAGAATAGCTCCAGCATCAATTAAAATAGTTACATGGGTTTGATTTATCATACATTCTACTTCCACCATGGAATTTTGATATTCTGGTTGTCGATTCTCCAAAGCTGCATTGATTCTGGGCGTAGTCCTTGCTAATTCTCCAACAGTCATCTCATCCTGTATGGTATGAATATTACTAACATTCTTTTTTCGATTAGGACAGACTAAAGCATAGTGTGGTCCACTACACTCCTAGCACTTTATAGGTTCTTTGCGTTCAAAATTCTTGGTGTAATTACCATGGTTATTAGCAAATTCTTTACCCTTAGAATTATTCTGATTGTTTGGAGAGTTATTCTTATTTCCTGGGAAATTATTACTAGGATAATTTTTGGCCTTATTGTTCTTAGAATTTATGTTGGGCACAAAATATTTCTTCTTTTGTTCATACTGGTTATTATTTTTCTTGGCCTTCCAGTTGGCCATGCTTTCCTTTTTCTGATTCTGTTCAAAACAGAAGTTATCTTTCCTCATAGCTTCTTCCAAAGTCTTTGGATTGTCATATTCAATTCTGTCCTTAATATGATAAGGCAGATAGCTGAGGAATCGCTGTACCTTTGGTTTCTAATCTACAAGGTATGGCACATACCTAAGTAGACTTAAAAACTTGTTGTTCAGATCTTTCATTGTCATTGATCCTAATTTAAGCTCATAAAATTCTTTTTCTCTCTCTTCATAGTATTGCTCAGACAAAAATTTCTTTTTAAAGTAGCTCTTAAAGGAACTCCAATCTACATTCTTCTCTTTTATTCCCTTAACTCTCTTCAAGTCCTGCCACCAAATATCAGTCTTTCCTGAGGGATTGTAAATAGCCATTCTAGCCTTTAATATGTTAGAATAGTTATATATCTGGAAATACTTCTTCATTCCAAATAACCAGGATTCCACTTCCTCCCCCTTCTCAATCTCTCCATTGAATGTTGGTGGTTTTATCTTTTTGAATTCCCTAGAAATTTTCTCATAAAGTTTGTATTTCCTCTTTTTAGTGTAATGATTATCATCACTACTATCACTAGTAGAATGGAAATTTCGTTGTTCAACAAACACCTCTGAACATGAACTACTTTTATTTTTAGTATGTTTCATCCTTTTAGATTTACATTGATGACTTGTATCTTCTGATTCAGTTTTTCTACCCCTACCTTCAGTTTGAAACCTTTATGTTAGGATCTAATTTAGCTCCTCCTGGGCCCTCACAATCCTTTCATTCTCTCGTTTTACAGATTCCATTTCAGATTTTAGGTCTTTTACTGTTTGTAAAAATTTTGAGGAATTGGTTTTTAAATCTTCTGGTATAGGATCTCTTGGTAAATTTTCTGGTTCAGTAAATGGAGATCTCTCCTCTGCATATTCTTCCAGCCTTTCCATACATGTTTGTTAAACTTCAGAAACAATTTCTCTGTTGAATAACATTTAAAAGAAAATACATCAGCATAATAATTTAATTTACTTTTTCATAAAATCTAGTTGGGCTTCATCAAGGCCTAGTGTTTGAACCTTCTGCACTGATACCACATGTCAAAACCCCAAATTTTCACAAAAAATTAACATTTTGAGATAACATAAAATGCTAAAACTGCGTTTTACTAGCAGCTAAATGTTAGCAGTAAAACAAACAGACAAATGATTAGTATTACATAATCTCAATTATGTTAACTAAGCAGTTTCCTTTTTGTAACATGAATAAGGTTTACTTGTGCATTGTATTATTTCAATTTACTGATGAATCCTCTTTATGACAAGTAGGTGGAATCTAACCTTGAATCCTGGGCTTACTTAGCATTTATGCTAACGCAGAAGTATTACTGGTTCTTACAAGTTTACAATTATGATCTAACGAGTAATGCTTTAATTTCATAAAGTTTCCAGAAGTGTTTCTATTTGCAATTAATAGTCTCAGTAAATAAGCTGCTAAATTCCAACAAACTTCCATGAGGTAAAAATAGTTTTCTTTCTTCAGTTTTTCTTGTAAACGAAGTTCAAATAATTGAGTTTCTTTCTTTATCGTACGTAGCGATAGTAAAGATACTTACTGTGGCTCTAAACTTGTAATATTAGTTGCATAGTAACTTCTACTTTAATATGCATATCTTGCAACGTTATACTGATTGTACTATTGGTTATTATACATTATCATACTACTTACTTGAGTATCAAGCTAATTGATATTTATCTTCTGCAGGGAAACTTATAGCCTGTAAACTTCTTGACATTCTATGTTTGATTAGTGTAAAAACAAGTGTATTTTCACATGAAAACAATGCTTGCCTATACTTCTTAAATTTACGTCAATCCATGAGGTTCTATTGATTATAGATTTGAGTAGGATCATTCCATTGCCATTCTTATTATTTCTATAATACATTTCTTGTATTAAGTTACTGTCTACCAACAATTTTTAAGGTTGATGTTTTCTATAAAGGTCAACCTTCTATCCTATGCTAAGCACCAGTTATTTTGTATAAGCATAAAACCATTCTACCAAAACATATAGACATGGTAAATTACCAGCAAATGCCAAGTTGAGAAACAACCATAGTTTGTTAAAGTCTAAACCAATTTGAACTATGTAAAAGAATTCATAAATGTGTTCTATTACTATACTAGCCAACTTTATAGTTTACTACCATTGATTTGTGGGTTTTTATAAGGCTTATGAACATACATAAACCATTTTGTTTACAGACATATAAGTCTAAAACAAAGTTGAACTTGTAAAGAGTTCATGATTCTACTCTTTACTATGTTATGCAAATTTATAATTGTTACAGCTTGAATTGTTGGTTTAAAAGAGTATAACCATACATAGACCACAATGTATTTTAACATATAAAACTATAGTTGTTCGATGTTTTTTTAACAATTCAACTTGGACTTTTCCATATAACAAATGATTAATATACTTACTAGGGTCATCGTTAATGAAATATGGTTAACCAAACATCCATATTGTGTGATCAATATTATGATATAATGGACATATGATTAGTGATGAGATGATTTCTATGCACGATTCTTTTCGGGATAAACGAAAGTTTAAGTGGTGACACCTTTTTCTAGGTCAATGTTAATTTAACGTTGTTATCCCAATGTTGAACCAACATACCATATGATAAGCACTATATTCAAATTACGATGTGATAACAAGGTATATAATATAGTTTATGCATCGTATGATAAAAATCATTCATTAAATGATTGGAAATGTTTGTAATGCAGGTGACTATGGAACTCGACCCATGCATGCTTTGATTTTTCCTAAGAAATGTGGTCATCTTGTAGCCATATATTGGAGAATATAAAAATCCTACAACCCTAACACCTTGTCATTCTTGCTCTGTAGTTTAAGCTAGCCTTCGGCTGCTCTACAAGTTTTTCATGGTGGCCATGGGTTCTTTCTTGCTCCAATTTGCTCCAAGATTTGAGTGCATGTTGTTGTAGTTTTCAGTGCTTAGTCTTTAGGCCATTTATTTGTAAGCATGGATTTCATCTTGCAAGAGTTGTTGGTTTCGCTGCACTTGGCTTGTAGCCTATCTATACTCCATTTTTCTATTTTCCTAGTCTGTCACTGCTCTGCAAAGCTGAGAGTTTATTTGTTGTTTGAGAGTGCTTTGCCTTCATCATAGGGTTTGGAAAAACTATAAGCACTCATTTCTGTTGGTGACAGTCTCTCCACAAGACTGCTCGACATTCATGTAACAGGTAATTTATTAGTATTGTTTTTATCATACAGCATGTGTTTTGTGTTACAAAAGGGTAAACAATATTTTAAGTGCTCCGTGTACTGACACCTTGTAATGAAAACTCCTTGTAGGTGCTTGAGGATACATGCACCAACAATGGAGAAAAGTACACTGATTGTCGTCGAAGGCCGTGGCTTTATACGGATAAGCCCTATGCTAAAATGTTGGGTTCTTTCCCTACTTGTATCAGGGTTGTCTCTTGGAGTAACCCTGATCTCGAAAGATTTTCCAGGCTCACCATTAGTTATGCAGTTTCTTTTACTGGTCGTTGTTGTTTTTAGCAAGTTTTCAAACCCTCGCTAGTTGATGGGTAGACTCAACCATGAGCTGAGTGTTGTACTTGGTTTTAAATGTTCACCCTTATGGCTTGTTAATATAAAACAATAGTTTTGTTAAGACAGTTCTATCCTCGAGCTTAGACTCGGTTTACAGTATTACTATTTGATGCTCTGTGTACTCAAGGTTTTTACCCTTTTCCACTGTGAATGAAGTTATTTACTATTTAATGTACTCTGTAAAATATTACTGTTAATTTTTTTAAGACTATCACACAGTCATGGTTAATTTATAAATTTTACTCATTTTGCTTGAAAATATGAGCTAGGGTTTTCCTGTAGGAAACCATTGTTTAAACAAATTGTTCAATTTATTTTTAATAAGTTATGTTACTTTGTTAATTTGGTTTTTAACTAGTGTTACAGATGTGTTGAGAAAAATTCCAGTTATAATATTACAGTTGTCTTTTTATTTGTCCTTAATGGATTCTAATATTAGTTTAGTTGTTTATAAAATAAATAATCCAAGTAATCGAATTATAGCTTAATTCTTGTCATTTGTAAACATGATATTTGTTTAGGATTTCGACCCTGTAATTTATTTTTACAGGTATATCATGTTTGTAATTTTTAAAACAGTTCTTTTTATAAATAATCATTTATTTAAATGTTTGTTATTATCATATTTTATTTGTTTTATGTAATAAATTACAGATAGAGTTTATTTTGAGTTCTTTGAAAAGATATACATAAACTCTGTCACTTATTTTCTTTCTTTATAATTTAATTATTTTAATAACACGCTACTTGCGTTCGAGTATTTGTTAGAGTTAGTTTAGTTGTTAATACTTGTAAATAAACTAAGTATTTCTAGTTTTAATTCCTTATTTAGCTGAATCTAATAAAGTAGTTTGACTAGGTTATTTCTACTGCATATGCTACAGGTTAATAAATACACACAAGGAAAAAAATATATATATAGCATAACACAGTTTACCCGCTTGGATATTTTGATTTCAATAAAAGAATAATGTACTGTGTATAAGCATAACATCTTATCTACTAGGGTAATTTATTAATATGATAATCCTTCTACCTGTAATGAGTTATTGCTATTTCTTTTCTAGCATACTTACATAAACAATCTGGTTAAACAATAAACATAGATAAACACATTATTGTTCTTTTCTAATAATAATCTACATATAGAAATGAATTACTAGCTACTGTAAAATGCATAACATATCTAATCATATCAGTCTCTTATCACTTCCTTCATCTACTTTAAATACTCTGTCTATGCTGGAGTACGTTCTGGTCCTTCCAGATGTGGAAAAACACAGATAATAATTGTTTTCTATCTATCCCAGATTCATTCTTTAAATAAAATAAAATATTACTAACTCTAACAGTTCACAACTAAACATTTAACATTCATTAATCAGTCAGATTCACATTTTACTATGTAACACAGTAACACAATAGGATGTAGAACCTAATTAAGATGGAAAAAAACAACGTTAGGAGGTCGTTCCTCCCTACCAACTCCTGGAGAGCACTCAAACAATGCTTCCTCAGGACCACTGAGCCTGTTCCTTGTCTCCTTGGCTAAGAACTAGTGGAGCAAGCAAACAATAGAGTAGTCCATTGACTCAATAATCACTCTGCACTCAGTAGTAAGATCCTTCAGCTGAAAAGCTGCACTAGATCACTTAGTATTTAACCCCTCAAACTCTTTCCACAAATTCCCTTTCCATTGAATTTCTCTGAAGTACATTCACCTTAATGATCACTTCCCTAGAATGAGAAGCATTAGCTCTCTTCAATGGGAATTTTTATAAATATTTCCTAGGTCTTTTGGGTCAGTTGTCATTAATTGAGATACCTACTCTGATCCCACTTTCTTGGGGGATAATGACCCCAAATGTAGGGAGGTTTCCACTTGCAACAGTTGGAAGTGGTTTGAGGATGCTACCACATGTCTATTTGGTCTCCACCCAGTCTCCTCCACCAATTTGACCAGTAAACACTCTTTTAACAGCTCTCTTAAGTTGTTGTCTCCACTTTTATTTATTTATAATTAAAATATTCAAATTACATTCAATATCCTTGACTCTGCTGAGTCATAAATTACAACTTAGCATAAAATTTAACATATTGTCTTTAAATAAAATTAAATAAGATGATATTATTTTTGCAAAATTGGGGCTTGTGACAATATCACTCTATATAACAACCTCCAAATTCAAAAACGCTCTTCATAAAATAGGGTATGACTCATGTGAAAAATCCTCCAAAGGGATGATGTTACTAGAAGGTAAGTCTTAAAGGGATGAAATGTTTAACCACTACCATCAGATCTATCAAAACATCTCCACAGGTCTGATACAGTGTGATGGAAGGTCTATTTTAAGGTTTTGATGCACATAGATATGCTTAGAATTGTTGTTGGCATGACCTCAAGACTTCCAACATTCAAAGTTCAAGGTTGCATTATGTTTTTCTAGGGCACAAAATGCACCCAGGTCTACAATGATGGCTTCTAGAAAGATGAGACAAGTCAGTGTATGTCCATATTTCATGTTTAGGACTGTTTATGATTCTTTTACACATGAATTTTTTCAAAGAGCTAATTGTTAGGATTTCAAAATGGCTATTGTCTACTAATAATTAACTTAGAAGTGCCTAGATCTATTTTTTATGGTTGTTTACACTCTCCTGACTATCAAGCATTGCCTTTTGAGGTCTGAAATTTACCCAGATTTGTATTTTAGCCTTTACGTCCATTTATACCTTGTTTCATGACAAAAAAAAGTGCCTAGAATGTTGTTTCAAAGGCATATTGGGGCTAGAACATGCCCAAACCACTAATTAGATGTTGCATGGGGTCTAAACTTGAACCAAAATGCTGGTGAACCACACATAATTACTAATTTACCATGGATCAGCCCCATTCATGCACATATTTGAAAGTAAGGTCCTTTTGTTGCTCACCATTATTGTTAAAAAGGTGTAAAAGGTACGAAAACTACCCGAAAATTACCACAAAGTTGTTTTAGGCACAAATATGCCCAAGAATTACACCCAACATCGAATATTTTGAGCTATTTAGGGTTAGTTGATGACATAATATTCCCCAAATGTGCTTGGAAAGTCAAAATGCTTCATGGTTGTGGTTTTATGTTATTTTAGGACTATTAGGGGCTAAGGTATGCTCAAAAGAGCATTAGTTGTGCTCAGATATGATGGACCCTCTTCAACACTATTGTTTAGATATTCACCATGAATAATAAACCTAAACTCCTCTAAATTTCCAGTACATCCTTGCTCATGACTCAAACATTGATCTTTTTAGGCTTGCTAATTACTAGTACTTGGGATAATGGCCCAAAATAATGCCCATATTTGAAAGAGGAGGTTGTTTGAGGGCTAAGAAGCACCAAGAATTACTATTGGGACTATTTTCATCCTTTTTACTTGCCAATATGTTGAACTTAAATATGTTGACACCATATATCTTGCTCAAAATAGTTACAGTAACAATTATTGATAAATGTTGATATTCTGAAACTACTTCCATACTTCAACAGGGAATTATTAAGTTTCAGGGACTGCAACTCCTTATTTGTCCCTGTCACATCTCTTTACAAGGGAAATAGGAGCTCACAAACTCTGGTTTAATGGAGCTTTATATTTTTAAGTAAAAATATTGTGAGACAAACAAAAAAATTGCAAATGAAAATGGACCAACAAAAATTACAATGTAGTATATACTTCATACAATCAAAAAAGTCTTCAAATATCAATATATGGGAAAAACGCAATTTCATAAAACATAATGTTAAATATTTTCTTAGTTGTGTGCCCATTTTAGCAAGATACCATAAAAAAACAAGTTATCTTCCTACCATACAATCAATCCATCAGATTACAATATCATAATACATAATCACCAAAAACATTGGCAATATCTATTTCTGTTGAGCATTCTCCTGCTGTTGATAGTAATAAGTATTCTGAGAATGCTATAGGAATTCAAAAGTTAAATATAAGCATAGATCTTATCAATGACTTAAATTTTATATACCACAATCTTGGATTCATAAAAATAACTTTCTATAATATTACATAATTTTGTGTTGGTTGTACATAATATTGTCCATATGGATGCTAAGAATGTTTTCAAACCATAGTTTTAATTAAGAACCAAAGACACTATTTTATGAATAAATAAAATTACATGAACACTTCAATGAAATTAGATATTGAGGAAGAAAATAAGCCACATTTTTCATAAAATAAAATTTGGCAGTAAGAAAGAATGCAAAATCTCCAATCACATTACACATGTTACACAAGTTCAATATGTAGAAAGGATTTCCTTTACCATCCTAATACTATGGTTGGGGCATATATTGTTGATACTTCTTTTGTTGTTGATATGGTTGTTGTGTCTATTGCTGATAACCATCCTATGAATTCCCTTTGGATAAACATGTTGTCTGCAACCCGTTGAGGCTGATGTTGATAATATGTCTATACATATGCACAAATAACACTTTCAACTATAAATATATAAACACTCACAATAATCCATCGTTTGTTAGACAATACATGGCCACATATAGATGTAGTAATGCAGGTAAATTTTAGCAAAAATAAACTTTAGTACATAATCATGAGTTCACTATACACAAATAGTAAATGAGAAAGCAAAGGAAGATTTTTAAAAGGAAACAATATAAAAGATAGTAGTTTCATGCCATTTGGTAGGAGTAGAAGCATACCCAGGGGGTTTGGAATCTCTCACTGGAATGGTTATTAGCAGTGACCAGTTTTTAGCTAGTGTAAGGCAACGATAGAAAGTAACACTATAGGTTTTGATAATTTATTAGCTTCCTTGTGCTAGCTAACATTTTCCCTGATCTTCAAATGAAAACTCAGCTTCCATCAATAGAGTCTCTATACAACTTTTATTTTTCCATCGATTGTCAAACTCATTGGGAATTTTCGCTGGTCTTTTAATTGAATCCTGCTCACTGGGATTTTGAACATGGGTCATCTTTATAGCAAGCATTCCAACTTGCTTCCAGAACACAGCCTGACAAACTTTCTTTTTATGTTACCTGGAATGTCGGGTAGTGCCTACACTTATTATGCATGTAAATTCCATTATGTGTACCTTAGTAAATATTGGACATGTAGCTTTCTCAAGGAAGGGATTTCTGAATTGTGAATTTGGCTAAAAGGTTGCATTTATCCATTTGATCACCCAACTTTGTGATAAATTTATATGTTCATATTGATACTACCTGACCTCCTGTTGTCCTATATTTGTTGCAATATACATATTTTCTCTATTATTATCAAGAAATAAACGTGCAATAATCCTGGATATACCTTGTTGAAGCATAAATAAACAATTCTTGATCGGGATTTGAATCTGTTTGCTTCCTTGAGACTTACACTATAGACATAAATTTTGTCTTACAAAGGGAATCCTTGACAACTAGAGGATTTTTTTCATTTTTGTATATTAGCCATGATTTCTGTTACGATTATTGGGGTTATTGGTCCTATCTACAAGAGCCATTTCCCATCATGTCATTACCCTTTTCTTTTTAAATTTGATTTTTGAACTATTTGGAATTTTTCTCTCATAGTTTCTAAATTTTTTGGAAACCATCTTCATCTGAGAAAGGATGATTCAATTAATATTTCTTCTCACTGTCCTTCTATTAAATCTTTTGGGAGAAGGATTCCATTAGCCGTCAAGTGATCTATGCCATGGAAACATCTGCGCTTCAAGATAATATTTTCATAGTCTAGAAATTGGGTCTGTCCATTGGAAGTTATTGATGTCTGAGAGTACCCTATTAGGAAAAGCTTTGATTAATACTAAATCAAACCATATTTCGGCATAGGTGTATTGAACTCCGTCTTTATTTATTTTTTCATACCACCCATAACCATCCATGTAACAACTGAACATTCAATAACCACCCATGCAAATAGGGGGGCAACATTTGGAGGTCTTCTGGGTTTTCACCGTTGAACAGTGATGAAGAAGGTCATTTGGCATGTTCTGGGCACAAGTAAGGCAGTTTTAAGCACATTTTAGACCTTGAATCAGCATAAGAGGAAAATATGGGTTGTTTCATAGTACAATTGAGCATGGCTAAGGACTATTCTAGGATGTTGATTCGATTCGTAGCCCTCTTCTAACCTCAAATCAATAGAAAACAACTTTGTATCTATTGCTAGGAAAATATGTTGGTAAACAATAGTAATATAAGCAACTTCTGGGTATAAAAGTGATTCTCAAACTCAAGTTTATGCAAGAGATGCTTTTAACTTTTTAGTATATTTTGCAAGATAAAAGTTTTTGTGGATAGCGCAATGGGAATCTGTATGTCAATCAAAAAAGGTTGCTTGCAGATTGTAGCTGACCCACAAGACAAGCTTGTGTTTTGACAAAGTGTCAATGGAAGATGCACTTGACATTGAGGAAGTTTGCAGATGCACATGCATGAAGAACAGGAAGAAAAGGAGATAAAAATAAGGAGGTTCAAGTGATTACAAGAAGTTGAAGAGTTAGTTCTAATTTTCATTTAGAATCCAACAGTTCTGCAATTGTCATGTATATTGTAAATGTATAGATATAAAATATATGTTCTATTACATAATATAAGAGTGTATTTAAGATGATAGAAAAGAAAAAAACACAAATCCTTCCCAGTAAATACTTTGTTCTTTTTGAGCTATCTTATGTGATGGCTTTCATTTCCATTTCAATTTTTCCCAAAGATAGAAATTGCACCTTACAGAATGGTCCTTGATTCTACAAAAGTTCTAGACTCTTTTTCCAACCTAGGTTTCGATATTTTGACCATGGAAACACACTTATCTCTTCCATGCTTGTATGGGTGAGGAAGTCAATCTCCCTATATACCTATTGGAAACAGTGGGAAAATCACTAGTAGAATCCATTCTATTGATTGAAAGCAGGGAAAAACAAGGGCTCCTTTCTTTTGATGGAATTTCTATGAGGTGGATTGGATACAACATTACCAAAGAAGACAATTCTGAATCGATATTATTATAAGTGTATACTAGTTTTATATTATGAAAATACAGCCTTTCACTACAGATTTTGCGTCGAGGTTGGTTAATTAGTTACATCTTCCATTGTGCCCCAAGAAATTTTAAGAAGAGAGAAACTCAGTGAAAAAGATTAATGTTTCTCACCGTAGTTCAACAGCTAGTCTATAGAACATGCTGAGCTTGAAGAGGTAAAAGACAACTTGGCTCAAATCGGTTCAACGCCAAACTTCAGTTAAAGAAAGGAAATCCTTCGATTATTAGTGTAAATCAAGTACCTGAAAGGATTTCATCCCCAAAAGTGACCAAGTATAAACCAGTAGAGAAAATAGGGTTATCGGGTGAAACTAATAAACACATATTTCATTAAATTTGTAATTATTTAGTCGATCTAGAATTTAGAACTTCTGCTAGATTAAGTTCTTTCAAGATGAGGAAAGTCATAGACTTTGAATCCTTACATAATGTCTAGTAATATTATTTATAGTTTGTATTTAATGTTAAGTTGATTAAATTATTTTATGACATAATACCAACATTGTATTTGTTACTACAACAATTAGAAATATTGTCGTAGTAATTATTTGTGTCTTTGTTGAGTATGTTGTTTTATTTTTGGAAGTTCGCACCACTTATAATCAATATAGGAAAATATTTTATGACTTTAAAGTCTAAGTTTTAACCTTGTAATGATTAAAGTAAATTATGAATTCAAATAGCAACATAATTTATTATTATTGTTGTTGGTAGTGGTAGTGGTAGTGTATTAAAAACTAAGTTGATGAATGTTTACTTTATGAATTATAGATTAACGTGAGAAATTTCTTACCTATAAATTTATTTAATGATATTGATGTTAATAAATCCTCCCTTATTTATTAATATTATTTATTTTAACAACCAAAATTAATTATGAACTAGAATAGCATTAGTGCAGTAGAGTTTGATTTTTTTAATATACAAGAGGAAAGGGGGAAAACCAACTTAACTAATTTATGCAAGTGTTCATTATTTATTTATGAAGTATTTTAACAATGTGTTTAATTGAAAAGAGCATATTTTTATTGAAAATATGGATATCTTACAATATTTATATTATCAATAAGATTTAAATCATGTCTTAATTTATGTTAGGGCATGGAGGAATCTAACATGAATTAAAGCTAACATGATGTTATCACTTAATGATTGATTTTTCTGGATTAAGTTATGTGAAATATTTTCATTCCACAATGAATTTTTCATGGTTACCGTAACAAACATGGGTGGAGTGTCCACTCAAAATGTTCACACAATTTAATCCAGAAAATCAATCACAATGATGACAAACTGATAAAACCTGCACGCTCAAAATGTTAGTACTGCATTTATTGAGTATAAGTTAATATACTATTACAAAGTTAGCAGCACTTTAAATTCGACACAAGAAAATATAATTATGAATTTGAATGCAACATAGTAGTACAATTAAATTTATATCAACTATAATAATGAATAATAGGAAAAACTAACTTCAAACCTTATTGCAAGTGCCTTACATTTATTCACAAAGCAATTCTATAAGATATTTTAAGGTGCATTCGCATAAAGTATCATCACATGAATTAACATTGAAGTTGAACCAAAATTTTCATATATGTAGCAAATAATATAAAATTCCTCAAAAGGTAGCTTGAAGAGAATATTTGATATACTACAAACATTGACAACTTTTTCTTCATCTATATTAATTAGTCATTCAAAAAGAAAAATTACATTCATGTATCATCTCCACCTAATCTCCTTATATTTTCTCAAGCATATCAAGTACAACTTCAGGATGAAGATTTCTATAGTTAATCATAATGACAAAGAGAGTTTATGGAATTAAATTGTGTGTATTGAAACGTCCCTACGTTTCAAGTGGACACTCCACCAATCATCAGGGGAACAAAATGAAAAGCTCAAAGTAGTATTGAAGAGAGTGAGCAAAAGCTAATAATAAATAAGGAAAGGATTTTGTACATGCATTAATGAATATAATTATGCACATTTGATATAGTGAGATGTTGTGTTGATCTAAAATACAAATTGAAAAGTTAAAATTTGAATGGTATTATCTAATTTGCAATAAAGTATCATCACATAAATTAACATTGAACTTGAAGTGAAATTTCATATATGCAATAAATAATATAAAATTCCTCAAAAATTAGCTTGAAGAGTATTTATTATAGTACAAATATTGAAAAATGTTTCTTCATGTATACTAAAAGTCATTCAAAAACAAAGTTACATTCATGTATCATCTCCACCTAATCTCCTTATATCCGCTAAAGCAGATCAAGTACAGCTTGTACACCACATTTATTTATCTTTATCTTCTTCCAATATCCTTTCTTTGGCATCCATGCCCAAACTATGGTATTAATTGGAATAGATCCAAGTTCTGTGTCATCAGGATTTGGTACCCAATATTGTTCTAAAAATTTTTCCTTGTATTTCCCTGAGTTAGGCTGCCACCAATCAATCTTTACATGAAGGGTCTCGCTGTCAGCATCCTGGAAGATATCTGAGGTGGCTTTTTCCATCCAAATCATCTCTCCTTCATCCTCATTTCCTGATCTAGCAAGCAACATCTTTCCTTTCTCAACATCAATTCTAGGATCAAATGTTGGCTTTGGCTTGTTGCACTTGGGTCCAACATATACCGGTTCATCTGTCACATTATCAAAATCCCCATCCATAATACTTGATATTGCATGGAGTGCATTACCATAAACGTTAACATTTTGCCTTTTCTTTGGCCAAAAATCATCAGAAGAAGAATCATTTTCATCCAAGGGTGTATGGTCATTGTAGATTCCATCCAATGCATCAAGAACTCTTTTCCAATAATCTAGTTTTTCATTCCATTCCTCTATAACAATTGGTGAATTCTCATTGCCAATAGTCTCTTTCCACATTTTTATGTATGATGTTATTCCTTCCTTTAGTTCTTTTAAATATGCATCATTGCCTTTGGGACATAAGAAAGATGGATTCCCTGTGGGAAATATATGTCAGACTTCATCATCTATATTCCACAACTCCACTGGTTCTAACCACTCAATGTCTCTGATGGATTCTTTATACCTCATAACTGGAACATCATTGAGTACAAGGAATTGGAAGTACTGGACATTAAGATGTCCAACTAGTGAATTTCTCCCCTCCTTGATGTACCCATTAAGAAAACTTTTGAAGTCATACACTTTTTCAATAAGTTTAGGTGGAAACACCCTTTTTTCTTCTATTGTGCGATATGTATCCATCATCTCAGGTAAAGAATATATATATTTACTTTTCAATTTGGAAGAAATTATTCCGTAGGTTCCATCTATGTCTTCATGGGTATTCCCCACAAGCAAGAACCCAACCTCAATAGTAATGAAGACACCAAGTGCAGTTAATAGTGATAGAAACATGAAAACATAATGATTCTTATTATCACTAGCTGCATTGTCCAACTATAACAAAAAATGTGGAGGAAGAGGTTTAAAATCAAGATTTTGATCTATTGAGCTTCCATTTAAAGATAGGAAAGCATCCTTGTACACTCTACATTTTGAGTAAATAGAGTCTTGAAGTAATGCATTTGAAAGTGTGTTTCTTGAACTTCCACTCTCATAAAGCAAATCACCATACATATCAAGGTGTGGGTCTTCGAGGTCCCTCAAGCACTTTGCAAGAGCTGTAATGGTAAATTGTGATCCCATGTGTACAAATGGTAGGGAAAAATGACCAAAACCTCCTATGCTATGCCCATGTGTTATCATACCTATCAACGACAAACCCAAGTTTGTTCCTGCAATATATTTTGATTTGACATGTAATCTTGGGATTGAAGTCTTTTTTTTGTCCATTTTATCATGGATAATGCTCGAGTATTCCTTTGGATACCACTCTAACATAATTCTATGGGCATAGTAGCAATATCTTCCACACATAACAATCTTTTTATGTTTCTTCAATCTAGCTCGTGCCTTTTCTTCCAGCTCTTTTGTAGTCGCTATATTCATCTGTGCTTTCGACACGATACATTCACTACATTTATTAAAGTTAGTGTTCTTTGAGAGTGCCACATCTAGAAAATGAGTATTCCAAATCTTGCTCATTGTTGGTTGTGATATTGATGGAAAATTTAGCTCTTGAAGAGCCTCATTGATCTCTTTTAACAAAGAACTTTAGGTGTACATTGATGGCAACAATCTTAAAGGAGCAGATGTTCCATATTCTTCAACTTGCCGTGTTTGGTTCGGTGAAAAGTCTGAATTATCCATTACAATTTTTTGCAATATTTCTATGGCTACCACAGTATGTGCACGTGGTTTGCATTTGTTGGTGTTACCATGAATTCCTTTCACATGTCCTTGTTGGAAATTATGTTGGTAATTATAAAAGGTTCTTTGAGGAATATTATGTATCTTGTACCATGCTTTCTTACAAATAATATCTCCATTAAACCTCATGTCTTTTACTTTCCTAATAGTAGGAGGTAGGCCATGTCCATGGCTCTTTGACATGATTGTGTTGGAAATGAGTGAATTCAAGACAAATTCCCTAATGTCATTTTTTTTAAAGAGTTTCATACGCCTTCTAGTAGTTTCAATGGATTTCCTATCTACATGTTGAAGACAATCTTGTTTGCAATATTCATCTGCTGCCAAAAGTCAGATTTCTTTCTCTTCATCTCTTTGTATTTGAAAGTTTCCAACTTTTTTTGTAGCCACAATTCGTTTAATCCTTTTATATGGCCTCGTTGCATGCATAACAATTGAGTATGGATCTTTTTCATTATAAATATCATCATCCCATGTGTTTAAGGGACTTGTGTCCTCTATAAGATCCCATACCGCCATTTCCTTGGGTGCCTCCTTGAAATTTTCATTCACCCTTAAAATCCCACCTTTATTGTCCACCAACTTATTTATTGGCCATCTAACCAAACAATGTATAGACTTGTCCCCAGTCCTACATCTTTCTCAATTTCTATCTATGTCTTCCAAAAAAACACTGAATTCCTTTTCACCTAACATTTCACCCTCAACCATGTCATCCTCGCGAACATTAACTATGATCCCTTTGGCAATGCGCATGCTTGTTCCTGTGCATTCATGTGTAAGATAAACCTTTTTACATGTGAACGTAGGCCTATCTTGGGGAGTATTTACTGGATGATCATGACAATGAGGATCCAAATCTGATTCTGGCCAAATCTCATAAGATCCCAATGCACCCCCTAGTGTATTCTCAAATCCTATTGGATGTGGCAAAAGAGCATCATGTTTTAACACTTTCTCAATGTTAACCACTATGGATCCCTTTTTCACCATCTTGCCATGCACCTTATGACTAATCTCTGTATTGAATATGGAGCCTTCACCCACATTCAATCCACATTGCAAAAGATCTACCTTGTCTCCGATAGAAAATGCAGAAGAGACATTTGCACCTACACAACAAATTAAACAAACTTAGTATTTGCTAAAACAAAACAAGCAATGTACTATCAAAAACACTTAACATGTGCTTCAAGATTTTAATTTACCTTTGTTATGCCTCAAATATATGATCTTCCATGGATGTAAGTCCCCTTCATCAACATCTTCCACAATCAAATGTGGTTCAATGACATCAATTATCAAAACCATAACATATCCTACATTAAGCCTTTGTCCACCATAATGAGTTGTAGTATCTGTAGATTCAACGTTTCCTAGTCCAACAACTTGACCATTAATTAGGAGGTCAACATAGTATCCTTTTGTCAAAATTATATTTTCCATTGTAACTCCTCCCAATTTATGTAACACATTTGAATTGTAGTTTTTAATTAAGGTGAAGCCTTATGAAGTGTATGTTCCAAAAAGTAATATAGTTTCAATAATTCAAAACAATAGGGTAGCCCTTTTGTATGCCACGAAACATTGTTCCCCTACATCTTGTGCATGCTTGCAAAAAGGAATTTACATATAAATTACACAAAATATATATGAAGAGATAACAATAATATATCCAAGAATTATTAGAGAATGATGGATATCAACTCCAATAAAACCACCAAATTCCTATTTGACTTTGGACATGGGGCTTATATTATTGATGTATGTGTATGAATGTGTTCGAAATCTAGCTAGAGTTAGCTTTTCTTCTTAAAATATTGCACGTTGAATGAAAGTTAATGTGTGTTAGTTTTAATAATGTAGTTTTTCATCTAACAAAATTACATTGTCATCAATCACATTACACCATAATGGAAATCTAGCTGTGTTAGTTTTCATAATATAGTTTTTCATCTAACAAAATCACATTATCATCAATTACATTACACCATGATGGAAATATAGCTGTGTTAGTTTTCATAATGTAGTTTTTCATTTAAAAAAATTACACCGTCATCAATCACATTACACCATGATGAAAATCTAGCTGTAGTTAGCTTTCATTCATAAAGCATTGCATGGTGACTAAAAGCTAATTTGTGTTAGTTTTAATATGGTAGTTTTCTATCTAACACAACCACATTGTTATCAAATACATTACACCATAATGAAAATATAATGTAGTTAGCTTCCTTCTAACAACATGGCATCATAAGTGAAACCTAACATGCGATTTCTTTCATAAGGAAGTTTTCCATCTAACAAAACTACAGTGCCATCAATCACATTGAACTACGATGGAAATCTAGCTGAAGTTAGTTTTCATTCTTAAAACATTGCACAGTTAGTGAAAGCTAAAGTGTGTTACTTTTCATAATGTAGTTTTTCATCTGACACAACCACATTGTCATCAATTAGTTTTCCATCTGACACAACCATATTGTCATCAATTACATAGCACCATGATGAAAATCTAGTTGCAGTTAACTTTCATTCTTAAAACATTGCACCGTGAGTAAAAGGTAATGTGTGTTAGTTTTTCATAATGCAGTTTTAAATCTAAGACAACCACATTGTCATCAATCACGTTGCACCATGATGGAAATGTAGCTATAGTTTCCTTTCATTCTTAAAACATTGAACGATAAGTGAAAGTTGATGTGTGTTAGTTTTCATAAGGTATCTTTCTATCTAAAACAACCACATTATCATCAAATATATCACACCATGATGGAAATGTAGCTGGAGTTATCTTTTATTTTAACAACATGTGATGATGAGAGAAAGCTAATGTGTGTTATCTTTCATAAGGTAGTTTTTCATTTACCACAACCACATTGTCATCAATCACATTGTACGACAATGGATATCTAGTTGGAATTAGATTTTGTCCTTAACTCATTGCATGGTGAGCGAAATCTAATGTACGTTAGCTTTCATAATGTAGTTTTCCATCTAGCACAACCACATTGTTATCAATCACAATTCACCATGATGGAAATCTAGTTGGAGTTAGCTTTTATTCTTAAGACATTGCACGATGAGCAAAAGATAATGTGTGTTAGCTGTCATAAATTAGTTTTCCATCTAACACGGTCATATTGTCCTCAAATACATTACACCATGATGGAAGTCTAGCTAGAGTTAGCTTTCCTTCTAACAACATGGCATGATGAGTGAAAGCAAATGTTTGTTAGTTCATTGCACCATGATGGAAAGCTAGTTGGAGTTAGCTTTTGTTCTTAAAACATTGCATGGTTGAGTGAAAGTTAATGTGTGCTAGTTTTCGAAAGGTAGCTTTGTATCTAAAACAATCACATTGTCATCAAATACATAACATGATGATGGAAATATAGCTATAATTAGCTTTCCTTTTAACAATGTGTTATCTTTCATTCTTAAAGCATTGTATGATGAATGAAAGCCTAATGTGCATTAGCTCATTGCACCAAGATGGAAATCTAGTTAGTGTTAGATTTTGTTTTTAAAACATTGCATGGTGAGTGAAATTTAATGTGTGTTAGAATTCATAAGGTAGTTTTCTATTTAAAAGAGTCACATTGTCATCAAATACATAACACCATGATGAAAATCTAGCTGAAGTTAACTTTAGTCCTTAAATCATTGCACGCTAGTTGAAATCTAATGTGTTAGCTTTCATAATATAGTTTTCATCTAACACAACCAGGTTGTCATCAATCATAATGCACCATGATAGAAATCTAGTTGTTGTTAGCTTTCATAAGTTAGTTTTCCATCTAACACAACCACATTGTCATTAAATACATTACACCATGATGGAATTCTAGTTGAAGTTAGCTTTACTCCTAACAACATTGCTAGATTAGTTTTCTATCTAACACAATCACATTGTCACATTGCACCGTGATGGAAATCTAGCTGGAGTTAGCTTTCGACCTTAAATAGTTGCACGGTGAGTGAAATATAATGTGTGTTCACTTTTATAATGTAGTTTTCCATTTAACACAGCCAAATTGTCATCAATCAAAATGCACTATGTTGAAAATATTGCTAGAGTTAGCTTTTGTTCTTAAAACGTTGCACGATGAGTAATAGCTAATGTGCGTTAACTTTTGTAAGGTAGTTTTTCATCTAACACAGCCACATTGTCATCAAATACATTACATCATGATGCAAATCTACCTGGAATTAGCTTTCCTTGTAACAACATGGCACGATGAGTCAAAGCTAATGTGTGTTAGCTTCCATAAGGTAGTTTTTCATCTAACACAACCACATCATCATCGATCTCATTGCTCTGTGATGGAATTATAGATGGAGTTACCTTTTGTCCTTAAATCATTGCATGATGAGTGAAATGCAATCTGTGATAGCTTTCATAATGTAGTTTTTCATCTAGCACAATCACATTGTCATCAATCATAATGCACCGTGATTAAAATGTAGCTAAAGTTAGCTTTCATTTTTAAAACATGGCATGGTGAGTAAAGCAAATGTATGTTAACTTGCATTAAGTAATTTTTCATCTAACACAACCACATTGTCATCAAATATATTACACTATGATGGAAATCTACCTGGAGTTAGCTTTTCTTTTAACAACATGGCACGATGAGTGAAATATAATATGTGTTATCTTTCATAAGGTAGTTTTCCATGTAACACAACCACATTGTCATCAAACACATTGCACCGTACTGGAAATCTGGCTGGAGTTAACTTTCGTCCTTAAATCATTGCACAATGAGAGAAATCTAATGTGTGTTATAATTCATAAAGTAGTTTTCCATTTAACACAATCACATCGTCATCAATCACAATGCACCAAGATGAAAATCTAGCTAGAGTTAGTTTTCCTTTTTAAAACATTGCACGGTGAGTAAACTAATGTATGTTAGCTTTCATAAAGTAGTTTTCAATCTAGCACAGCCACATTGTTATCACATACAATACATCATGATGAAAATCGAGCTAGAGCTAGTTTTCCTTCTAACAACATGGCACTATAAGAGAAAGCTTATGTGTGTTAGCTCATTAGACCATGATGGAAATCTAGCTGGAATTAGAATTTTTTTAGCATGACACGACGAGTTATAGATAATGTGTATTAGCTTTCATAAAGTAGTTGTCCATGTAATACAACTCCATTGCCATCAATCACATTGTGTTGTGTTGGAAATCTAGTTGATGTTAGCTTTCATCCTTAAATCATTGCACGGTGAGTGAAATCTAATGTGTGTAAGCTTTCATAGTGTAGTTTTCTATCTAACAAATTCACATTGTCATAAATCACAATGCACCATGATAAAAATCTAGCTGGGGTTAGATTTCATTCTTAAAACATTGCACAGTGAGTAAAGGCTAATGTTTGTTAGCTTCCATAAGGTAGTTTTTAATCTAACACTGCCACATTGTCTCATTACACCGTGATAAAAATATTGCTGGAGTTATCTTTCAACCTTAAAATGTTTCACAATGAGTGAAATCTAATATATGTTACCTTTCATAATGTATTTTTTCATTTAGCACAACCACATTGTCATCAATCAAAATGCACCATTTTGGAAATCTAGCAAGAGTTAGTTTTCGTTCTTAAAACGTTGCACGGTGAGTAATATCTAATGTGTGTTAGCTTTTGTAAAGTAGTTTTCTATCTAACACAACCACATTGTCATCAAATACATTACGCCATGATGAAAATCTAGCTGGAGTTAGATTTCCTTCTAACATGACATGGTGAGTGAAAGATAATGTGTGTTAGCTTTCATAAGGTAGCTTTCCATCTAACACAACACATCATCATTGATCACATTGCACTGTGATGGAAATCTAACTGGAGTTAGATTTCATCCTTAAATCATTGCACAATGAGTGAAATCTAATGTGTTATCTTTCATAATGTAGTTTTCCATCCAGCACAATCACATTATCATCAATCACAGTGCACTATGATGGAAATCTATCTAGAGTTAGCTTTCGTTCTTCAAACATTGCATGGTCAATAAAACTAACGTATGTTAGCTTTCATAAGGTAGTTTTTCATCTAACATAGCCACATTGTTATCAAATATATTACACCATGATGGAAATCTAGCTGGAGTTAGCTTTCCTTCTAACAACATGGCACTATAAGGAAAAGTTTATGTGTGTTATCTCATTACACCATGATGGAAATCTAGCTGAAGTTAGCTTTCCTTTAAACAACATGGCAAAATGAGTGAAATCTAATGTGTGTTAGCTTTCATAACGTAGTTTTTCACGTAACACAACAACATTGTCATCAAGCACATTACATCATGTTGGAATTCTAGCTGGAGTTAGCTTTTATCCTTAAATCGTTGCATGGTGAGTAAAATCTAATGTGTGTAAGCTTTCATACTGTATTTTGTCATCTAGCACAACCACATTATCATCAATCACAATGCACCATAATGAAAATCTAGCTGGAGTTAGCTTTCATTCTTAAAACATTGCACAATGAGTAAAGCTAATGCCTATTAGCCTTCATAATGTAGTGTTTCATCTAACATAATCACATTGTCATCAAATACATTACACCATGATGAAAATCTAGTTGGGGTTAGCTTTCATTCTAACAACATGGCACAATAAATGAAAACTTAGTTTTGTTAGCTCATTACACCATGATGAAAATCTAGTTGGAGTTAGCTTTATTTTAACAACATGGCACGATAAGTGAAAGCTAATGTGTATTAGCTTTCATAAAGTAGTTTTCCATCTAACACAACCATATTGTCACATTGCACCATGGTGGAAATCTAGCTGGAGTTAGCTTTCAACATTAAATCTTTACACGGTGAGTGAAATCTAATGTGTGTTAACTTTCATAATGTACTTCTATATATAACACAACCACACTGTCATTAATCAAAATGCACCATTTTGAAAATCTGGCTAGAGTTAGCTTTCGTTCTTAAAACATTGCATGGTGAGTAATAACTAATGCGTATTAGCTTTTGTAAGGTAGTTTTGTATCTAACACAGCCACAATGTCATCAAATACATTACACCATGATGCAAATCTAGTTGGAGTTAGTTTTCATTCTAACAACATGACACAATGAGTGAAAGATAATGTGTGTTAGCTTTCATAATGTAGTTTTCCATCTAACACAACACATCGTCATTGATCACATTGCACCGTGATGGAAATCAAGCTGGAGTTAGCTTTCATCCTTAAATCATTACACAATGAGTGAAATCTAATGTGTGTTAGATTTTATAATATAGCTTTTCATCTAGCACAACCACATTGTCATCAATCACAATGCACAAAGATAGAAATCTAACTAGAGTTAGTTTTTGTTCTTAAAACATTGCAGGGTTAGTAAAGCTAATGTATATTAGCTTTCATAAGGTAGTTTTCCATCTAAAACAGCCACATTGTTATCAAATATATTACACCATGATAAAAATATACCTAGAGTTAGATTTCATTCCTTTCTAGGAGAGTACATTGTGTCATCTACTATTACAGCCTAGTTGGATATGATTGCCTTCCTCATTGTGGTGGTAAGAGGAAATTCAATGATGTAAAGGATTACTCTTTGTACATTATATTGACTTATAAAGATAAGCCTTTTGAAACAACAACAGCAAAGTATTTACTAGTTTCATCCAACCTCTTCTCCAAGCATATAGGACATTTCCAAATTGAAATATTCATCTCTATGAGAAGAACTAGAAAACCTGCTGGTTATCTTTATAATTTTATTTCCTGAAGTCACATATACTGAACAAAAGGAGACCCAAGCTCCAAAACTTCTCATTAACTTCCATATTGTGCACCTTTATTAAGTTAAATTCCATAGATATATGGAGCAAATGCTTTGTTGGATTCCACTTGTGTAATGATTCAAGGATTCAACTTGACTAAAGGATCCAAATGCTACTACAACAATTGCTTCACAATCTACCATGCAAACCTATCCAAACTTGCCATGAGTGCCCCACACAAGTTGAACAATACTCCAAACAAGGCATGAATGGTCACATAAGTAAATCACCCCCTATAGGGCTTTCGTTTCATACACATGAATCCCTAACACATATCAAACCTGGATTTTTTAAGGATTTTATGACTATTGTTTATACTTTTGTCACCTTTTCTAATGCAAAAGGCTATATCAAATTTTTATATTGTTATTCTAGGGTGCACAATGTACTCAAAACCCCTCCAAATAGTTTGTAAATGAGAATTGAGTTCTCTTACCATCCCTGCTCATGCCCAAAATTGGAGCTTTAACCATCAAAATTGGACTAGAACTTACCAAAGCTAGTTTAATCATTTGTTATTCATCACCTTTTAAAAGACTGAAACATGCCCAAAAATGTATTTCAACCCTTAGATTCAGCCCATATTCAAAGGTTATGTCTTGTTACTGCTAATTTATAGTAAAAAATGATCCCCACAAGACAATTGTGAAATCTTTCCTAAACGCTTCCTAGCCAACTCAACAATAACCCCCAAGTAAGTATCTTCAACTTTGTCCAATACATATGACGCCTTCTCAGCACTGCAGGTTATGGTTTCTTGTGGAGCTAAACTCGAACTCAGAATATATATATGTGTAACTTTTCATTTCAATGGGTTATCCTGAGCACTCATTACCCACGTAAAAACTTATATAAAACCCAAAGAATCCATGTTTTTTTTGTGGGGGAGGACGTACATATTTCGAAACCTTCTCATTTTAGGGTTACAGGCCAGGATGGAGAGGTTGCAGAACAAAAAGAAATTTTCCCTCTGATGGGTAGGAATGCCCTTGGACCCTTTCCCCCACTTCCATAGATGACTAGTAAGGCTCTGGATCCATAGCTACTCACTTGGCTACTTGGATTGGCTTATATCCTTGGTTTCTCAGCTTGGTTACCACCCTATACTCCCTAAATAAAAACAACCCGTTTAACCCATTTGCAGCTTATTCCAAAATATGAAATTTTCAACATCTTGGCACTTCAAGACATCACAGTTTTGTGTTTTCTTCTTTGATAAAGGACCATTTTACTTCATTTCCTCCTATTCACCCTCCTTAAGTGTCTTTGTCTCTTTCATGAAAATGAACAGATAAAGCATAATGAATCTGCTAACTGCCAACTTTTTTTTACCATCCACCAGTTGAAACAAACCCTGATCTTTGGCACTTATAAATCATCTTCTTGCACTTCTTATCAGCAATTAAAATTTGATTATTACTGAAGGGAAACATTGAACTATGGGCTATGCTTCATTATCCAACTAACAAAAAATAATTTTTTCTATGAACCAGGGACATCGTCATAAATAACAACCTCTTACCTCTCATCTAAACTTTCCCACTTCTCAACTTTGTATTTTCTCCACCACTTGAATACATAATTAGAGATGGATTTGTCCTCAACAAAATCAATATACCAATCTTTATGATTAGTAAAATGTTGTGAGAAACTTGAATTGAGGATAACACTCCTACTCTCCACCACCTGGCCTAGGCTGAATTGACAGCTAATCAACCAGCTGTTGAAATGAACTTTTAGTTATTACACAACTGTTGATGAAGTCCAGTTGTTTGACAAACTCACATCTTATCCTTTTATTTAAAAGTACATGCTTATTTTGTGATAAAAGTTTGGTGACAGTTGGGATGCTTCTTTAGTGATTGCGGGTGTGCCAATGGGATGCTGGTTAGCATCTCTTGATACAATTTGTCATGTAAATAGCTATCCTAGATTTACCCAACCAAGTGTTCCTACTTGTCATTTTTCAAGATTTCCAACCAAGAAATTTAAAGTATTCTTGTATGATATATGTTTTCTCCCCAATATATTTTACTCTTTAGGTCCATCCTTTGGAGGCATTTGTTTTAGATCACTATGGATCAGAATTTCAGTAGATAGTAGAATTTCATGCCCACACTCCTCAGAGATCATTTACTGGTAATGCTAGGATTTCTGGTAAGTAGCTCATTTTTTTGATGAATTTGTACCCAACCTCCATAGTTTACCCTCATCCTTACTAACTTCTTCAATCGCACATACTTTGTGAATCTCCAAAATTACAATGCAATTGTTTGGATAACAATTCCCAAGGTTTTCAAATCCTCCATCAAGGTCTATAACATAATAGGGTACCATCACATCATCATGTACAAGGCACCATCATAGTTAACAAGACATATATCATATATTAGCATGCATCATCATGCATACATCATCATCATAAATAATAAACATCATAGTGTGCATATGCATATTCATGACTATTCGTACACTACAGTCTACTTCAATATACATACATACATTGTATATATGCCACTGCATTCTTCACCACTGGACATCACTTTTAGGCTTGACTGTGTATTCTAGTCATCATCATCCTAGGGCTATCATGTTTTGTATGCATGATCATCAAAGTATATGCATCATATACAGGGTACCATCACAGTGTACATCATGTATAGGGTAGAATCATCAACATATATCATCATAGGATTGCATGCTCATCACCATTATAGAATATGTATTAGGTTTGCATCATCTTCATACTGGGATGTGTTGGTATTCTATAGAAGACCTTGATCAGTGCATGTCAAGATCACATGTGGGGTTGTGTACGTGTCTGTAGAGGACCTAACTGTTTAATCTTGAAGAAAATGTTGGGATGTGTATGGTTGCAATAGAATATGACCCAAGGAATTTTTCTCTCATCATCATCACATCAAGGTCTGCTTTTATCATTTCAAGGTATGATAATCAAGGTCTCATCATCATGCATCTTACATCGATTCATACTATGTGAATGAGTAGCAATTTTGAACTGTGGACTTTGCACTATGGATAAGCCTCCAATAATGTCACCACTAGCACTGTGTACGCATCATCAATATTACAACTGTGTAAGTATATGCTGGTCAAAACTTGGACTGTTTGCAACATAGATTGACCATCAAATTCAGTGGAGAAAGGAATAAAAAACTTGAACTATTTACTCACAAAAGGAAATTCATACTATTGATGACTATGTGAATTCGAGACTATATATATTGGTCAAACTTCACCCTCATTCACGCATGAAATCAGATTGTTTTAACACTTCCAAGTTAAGACTGTTCATGCATGCTTTGACTGGTTTATTCTGAATTTCCTTTGTCATAATTACAAACAAAACACCCAATTTGTTTTTTTAAGACACTTGCTACACTGGTCACCATCGAGATCACCTCATTCTATTGCTGAAAACAAAATTCGGGACTGCTACAAAAAATTTGGGCATGCTGCAAAAAAATCGGGATTGCATCATGTGTAGAAAAGCCTCCAACACCAACCCAAAATATGTTATCCTTCTCCAAACATTTGGGTCTGTGTATATGCTTGAAATTCTCCTTCAAATTTCCTCAGTCCACAGCCTCAATCACCCAGAAAATAGCAGGCCATGCATCTTTGCGAATTCGCTGAACATCAAGGAACCCATATTTCTTCTCTAATGTCTAGACTGCAAATAGGTCATTGTTTTAAAGTCCTATCTAGAGTGCATGAATATTTGTGTAGTAATTGTTGATATTAACATTTGTTATTATCTGTGCAAAATTTTAACATATAACTGCATGCTATAACCACTTTTTTGGCTCATTACCATTGCAGTCATACCCTTTTATCAATTTGTGGTAAATGATTGTGTTCTACAACAATTTTCTAGGTCACCAGGTCCACTCATGATAAAGGACTGTAGGAAGGAAGAAAAAATACCAGTGGGTGATAAATGAATCCAGATATTGCATTTCTTTGACAAGCTAGCTCACAAAAATAGATGAAAAATCTTGCAAAAATTATGCATTACATGTCTGGGTAAAACATGTTACAACTGTGACTCTACTCTTTGTCACTGATGCTAAATGTTACGTCATTAGATAACTTACTAGGTATAATCCCTGCTTCTGCCAGACCGGACTCAATCAAGCTTTCATAAAATTCAATGTAGTTTCTAAATACCTATTAGAAATTTATCACCAATCCCTACAATCAAAATCATAAATAGAGAAACTCAAACCTTGAATATAAGGGAAATATGGACTTTGTGGTGTTATATCATCAAAGGCAAGTTGTGTAACACCTTCAATGTATACTGAAGGAAACACCTTCTTTCTTGGCCTTCTGCACACGTGATATCTAGAAGGTTATAGTTTATACAGACCTCTTGAAAATCTGTTGGGAAAATGGGTTTGAGCTTTGCACATTCAGTTCTTTGATGAAAACCATATTTTTCTTAACTTTTACCTTGAGAATAGTGAATTTGAAGAAAGAAACCATCAGGCATATTCCTGCCTAGTACATAATTCTCCAGGCTGAATATGTGATTCTACAATCTATACATTCAATGAAAAAAAAATGAATATTTGGCATCACACTTCAATTTCCTTAAGATATGACAAAAACATATCAAAATTGCAGTTCCTATGACACATAGCCAGAACACAAGATTAAAAGCATTCAATAAATGCCAACATATGGTTTAGATTGTACAAACTAAAGATAACTTAACAATAATGTCCTAAATTGAAATAATCTTTTTCAGTACCTTGTAGCCTGAGTTGGAAAGAAAGAGACATGAAAAATAAAAGACGTGACCTGCAACTAGGATTTATGTATGTTGTGGTTTCCAGAATATCCATAATAGGGTGTTGTATTCATTTGGACATTTGTTTTGGCTCCTGTGGAATCTTTTTTTTGGCTTTCAATAGTCCTCACAAACTAAATTCCAACTCGGCTATAGTAGCAGGATCATATGGCCACTCAATTAATTTACATCAGCAACCAAACATGTCAGTTTTAGTGGCAGTTGTATCATCATCAAAAGCTACTTCTGTGAGGTCTGATCTTGTGCATACATCTTCAGGTCAAAATTTGGCAACTATGGAACAGTCTGGTGGAACATTGGATCTATCAAACCTTTCACTCAGGCTGAAGAAACTAGCCTCATTTCATTGGAGGCTCTGCAAATGAAATCTTCTTGTTCAACAACATCTGCTAGTGAGAGAATTTATGGTTCAACTCCTTTAGCTATTTTAGTCGTTGCCAGTGGAGACATATTTGGTTCACAATTCACTGCTATGACTGAACTATCAGCTACAAAGAAGTCTGATGCTGTAGTTAAGAATTTGTCGATGAACATGCCCAGCCCAGAAACAGTTGTTCCTAATGAAAATATTATTTTAACTTCTGTTTCTACCCCTGGCCTGGAACAAAATAACTCCCCCTCACAGATATAAAAGTAGTGTTGAAATATTGTAACTTTGAAGAATATTCTTTATGTATCTTTTGTGGTCCCCGATGGTCCAACCGGGAGAACCATTTGTATTTCATTGTACCCCGATGCTCCTAATCGGAAGAACTAATAAGAGTCATGAGGTAGTCCCCTCAAATTGTAAAGGTGGGTCATCAGTACCCCAGTGTGGTTACTTGATCCTACATGTGTAACTCGAGCCTACATGAGTTAACTTAAGCCGACATGTTAATTGAGTAAACTTTAAGTGAACGGATGAATATAAATAGAGGTGTAGTGCTCCTCACTAGAGACACACACACTCACTTGGAATAGCGCACTTGTGGAGGAGAGGAGTTACTGGAGAAGGAGAAGAATCAGGTTTTTGATCTCCTTGTTGGTTTTACCTTTTTCCCTTTTTGGGGCCTCTATATTGAGGAAGATTTTGCTAGGTTTTTCCATTTACGATTTTCCCAGGGTAAATCTATGTTGCTCTTGTGATACTATTTCTTTCAGTGATCCTGTTTTATATGCTTTTATTATGAAAAATGAAATGATATACTGATGTCTTAGTTAAGCATATGAAAATTTAACATGGTATCAGAGCTAACCTGAATAGGGAAGCTTTCACAAGTTACAGAAGCTAGGGCTTCTTATTTTTTGGTTCTCTTTCCACAATCAATCGGCAAAAGAAGGCTAGGCTGACTCTCCTTTGAAGGGTGCATCGTTCTGTCGAAGCGGAATTCGATTCCGAGCATTTCCAATTTTCGATGTGGAAATTAGGGACTTCTACATAAGAGGAATTTTTGAGTGAGACCAGCATAGGATTTTTCTCCTCATCAAAACTGAAGTTTAGAGACCTGGATCAATATTTTTGGTTGGGTAAATCTCCGAGAAACTCAAACCCTACTTTGACCCCGAGCTAGAAAAACCTTAAATACTAAAACTGCTATGTTTTGGAACATTCTCTATATTCCAATATTGGAAAAGGCTCAGGAGCTGAAAATTTTAGGCACCGAAGATAAAATGCTGATGAACACTCTATCCAAAATTCATCCTTAGATTCACTGTATTCCAGGAGATATGTTCTCTCCACGTTAGGGTTCCATCCTCTTCCAGAATTCATCCCTAAACAGGACACCTGGGGAGAATTGAAATATCTTGGTCTACAGAGGTACAAATGGAATTCTTGAAGATGTTCCAAAAAGTGCATGGAATTTAATTTCGTTGATCTGAATACCAGAATCAGAAGATGAACCAGTGACACATGCAATGCCGTACAACTTCACTGTTGTGAACAGTCCTGTAACAGGTCACCTTGGGAAAAGGATCATAAATCTCAAATGGTGAAACCAATTCTGATGAAACCTGTGGTGGTGGATCAGGGACATGCGACGTTGACTTAGTAAAAAACATTCAGACATATAAGAGTAGAAATTTCAGAGATATAACAGAAATAGTAACAGGCATTTCTGCAGAAGAAATTGGAAAATTAGGGCTTCCTGTTCCAAGAGCTTCCCTCCACTGTTTTCAGAAATGGAGTGCATTGGACAGCTCCATTTGAGGAGATCTATATATCTATCCAATTAGATCTGAAATATTCCAAGTTTTAAAATTAGGGTTTCTATGACAAACCATAGATCAGCCAAATCTGGAACCAGGACGGACACCTCAAATCGGTAAGATCTAATCCTTTGCTATGTTCATTTGAGGTTCTCATTTCAAAGTGATCTATCACATCAGCTTGATGATAAGCTTGGTGAATTTGACAACTTCCAAGCCTATAAGTATATGATCTCTCTAAATAAAATGGATTGGACACCTACATGAGCATAGAGGTTCCAGTTTCAAAGGGAGATGAGGCTAGAAGCTTTTCACAAGAAGAACTTGGTCAAAGCCCAGAAGATTATTGATGATTCAGTCTCGAATCAACTTGTTCTACAAGTGTCTTCCCTAAATAGATCGATGAGGTTTGATTCCTTGACCAAGATATTTGAAGGGAAGAACATAGATCGAAATATGACCTTAAGAAACCAGCTAAAGAAGAAGTGAAGAATGCAGAAGTGGTGATGGCCACCTTGAATGGCCTCCCAGGATCATGGAATTCATTCAAGGAATGTGTTCCAGAAGGAATTGATTACTTTCAGAAGACTTTGGGAAGAAGAAGAATCTCATCTCTGAAGATCAAGCTCTCATCTTCCAAAGAAGATCCCTCAATCAATGAGGAATATGAAGATCTCAACTCTTGAAGAACTTCTTATCCACCTCAGCATTTGGATAAGAAACGATGCTATCATGAATGAAGAAGACGATAAAGTTGAAGACTCAAGAAGGAATATACCCATGAAAAAAATAAAGATAAGTATTCAATTGTCATTTCATGATATTGTTTTGTTATACATTTGATTATATTCAGTGATGTGTTATGCATGATAGATTGTTTGCATTAATGACTGTATACTACTAATATGCATGTGATGGATAAGTAGCTCATGGTGCTATACAACTCTCCATTGCTACTTATCAAACCTCTTCGCTGACATATTGGATTAGTGCACAATCTCAATAATGTCATGGTAGAGATGGAAGGCATCTAGAAAGTTTATGTGAGATATGGATGAATGTTGTATTAACTAAATAGTTGCATGATGCATAATAATTTGTCATTATACATATGTTTTATGAAATATCTCTAACCATGAAACTGGTACATTTGAATTGTAGGAAAGGTCACGAACAACCTCCTACAAGAAAAGAAGGATGAGACTTGTTCCAAAGAACAAGTGATGACAATTCAAGATTCACTCCAATAAACATGAATATGAAGCTCCCAGGGTTAGAGACACCATGACGAAAGAAAGAGCTTAGGAGAATGGTAGATCCACCTTGAAGGATGAAGACCACCATGGGTACAAGAGATAACTCAAGATGAAGAAAATACTGCTATAAAAGAAGCTATGATCAAAGAGTAATAGTTGATCATGGAGAATGATGTATATGATATGATGGAACAAGTGTACAAAGAAAGGTTCATGATTCTCCCTATAAAGAATAGACTATGACATGACATACTCTATTGACCAGTATATGTCAAGCATAGAACCACCTATACAGAATGAAGAGGGAAGATGATACTCCACTTCAGGGGGAGTGACTATACAAAATTATATCTGAGTTGGACATGGTATGACATGATGGATAGCTTTGTGATGGATCGAGACTTTACCAAGAATAAAGTAGGTTCCAACCTTCAAGGTTGAATGCAAAAGACAAGGATATGTTGATGACCCGAGAAGACAAACTCATAGAAGATGTTGTGATTCTAGAATGATGTTTGGGATATAGTACTCAAACCAGAAAGCAAGAATGTGGTATCTTCCAAATGGATTTGCAAGATAAGATATGTTGCTGATAGAAGTAAGGTAAGAGTTGTGGCTAGAGGTTTCTATCAGAAAGAGGGAATTAATTCTGAAGAGATACTTACTTCTGGAAGCAAGGTACATTTCCCTCAAAACTATCACGGTAGTTTCTTCCATGATGAAGTAAGGACAAGCCTTCCTTAATGGTATGATTGAGGAAGTATTTTACATCGAATATTCATGAGGATTTGAAGATGAAGACAGAAGGAATCAAGTATGTAAGTTGAAGAAGGCCCTCTATGGCCTGAAGCAAGCTCCTAGAGCTTGGTATGGAAGAATAGATAGTTTCCTGATGAGCATGGGATTTGCCAAGAGTAAAGACGATCCTAACCTTTCCTACAAGGTTGTAGAAGATGTACCTGTCATTCTATTACTATATGTGGATGACTTATTATTGACAGGGAATGAGAAACAGATCACGGAAATTAAGAAGAAACTAGAAGAAGAATTTGAGATGAAACACCTTGGGTTAATGCATTATATCCTAGGTCTGGAAGTATGGCAAAGTTAAGAAGGAATTTTTCTCAACCAGGGAAAGTATGTGGTAGAGATATTGAAGAAACTCAAATGCAAAGTCATGGCCACACCCATGTACTCCAACCTGAAGTTGTTAGCTGATGACTCATTAGAGTTAGTGGATGTGACTCACTACAGACAGATCATTGGGTCATTGATGTACTCTACAAATACCAGACCAAACATTTGTTTTGCTTTGAACACCTTAAGTCAATATCTTGTTCAACCAAGATGGGTTCACCTAGTACCTGCAAAAAATATCTGAAAGAGACTAGAGACTTTGGTCTATACTATGATGGTAGCCATGAGTATAGATTATATGGATACACAGATGCAGATTGGGCTAGAAGTATCTCAGACAAGAAAATCAAATCAGGTATATGCTTTGAGGTCTGCTATGAGTTCATGGTTTAGCAGGAAACAGTCGAGTGTTTCTCGTAGCACAGTTGAAGCAGAATACATAGCAGATTGCTCTACTATGTTATGAAGCCATATGGCTTCAGAAGCCTATATCAGGTCTATTTGACTTGAAGATGGATACAATAATGATTCTATGTGATAACCACAGTTGTGATGACAAAGAACCCTGTGTTCCACATAACACGTAGAAATCCGGTATTTCTATATACAAGATAAGATGAAGATAATGATACTGTAGATGCAGATGATGGTGATTTAGTATTTCTATACTGAATATAGAGATGATGATGTTTCAGTATTCCCATATTGAAGATATAGATGATTATGCTTTTAGTATTCACATACTAGAGATACATATGGTGATAGATTAGTATGATGATGGTTTAGATGATGATGTACTGACGAAGCCTCTGCCTCGAGTAGAATTCGAACACTTTCTAGACAAGCTTGGTGTTGTTCAGACAGACCTTCCTTGAAAGGGGGAGTAGTGATGTTGCAGAGACCTCAGTCCTAGAGAATGAAGAGGGATTGTATCATCCCGGGACATCTGTCCATAATAGATCCGGTGACCTCGGTCATCGAGAACGTGATGGGATTGTATCATCCCGGGACATCTGTCCATAATAGATCCGGTGACCTCGGTCATCGAGAACGTGATGGGATTGTATCATCCTTGGGCACCTTCCCTAAAGTGATTCGGAGACCTCGGTCTTCGATAATGAAGAGGGAGTGTATCATTCTGGGACATTTGTCCATAATAGATCCTGTGGCTTCGGTCCTCGAGAATGTGGTAGGATTCAATCGTCCTTGGACATAGTCCTAAAGTGATAGGGAGTGATTATCCTGTAATTGTATTCGGTGACTTCGGTCATCGAGAATGTGGTAGGATTGCATCATCCTTGGAATCAAGTCCTAAAGTGATAGGGAGTAATTATCCCATAATTGTATCCGGTGACTTCGGTCATCGAGAATTTGGTAGGATTGCATCATCCTTGGACTCATGTCCTAAAGTGATAGGGAGTGATTATCCCGTAATTCTATCTAGTGACTTCGGTCGTAGAGAATGTGGTAGGATTGCATCATCCTTGGACTCAAGTCCTAAACTGATAGGAAGTGATTATCCCGTAATTGTATCCGACGACTTCAATTGTCGAGAATGTGGTAGGATTGCATCATCCTTGGACTGAAGTCCTAAAGTGATAAGTAGTGATTATCCCATAATTGTATCCGGTGACTTCGGTCATCAAGAATGTGGTAGGATTGCATCGTCCTTAGACTTAGTCCTAAAGTGATAGGGACTGATTCTCCCATAATCAATCCGGTAACTTCGGTTGTCAAGAATGTGGTGGGATTGTATCATCCCTGGACTTTAAGTCCAAAAGTGATACAAAGACTTTTTGTCTTTGAGTTGTGGATTGCAGGTTGTTGCTGATGATAATGATGTCGTACTAATCGAAAGATCAGAGTATGATGATGATGACGTACTGATCGAAGGATCAGAGTATGATGATGATGACGTACTGATCTAAAATATCAGAGTATGATGATGACGCACCATGATTATGATGTTTCTGATCGAAAGATCAGAGTATGATGATGATGTTTCTGACCAAAAGATCAGAGTATGATGATGATGTTTCTAATTGAAAGATCAAAGTATGTTGATGATGTTTCTAATCGAAAGATCAGAGTATGATGATGATGTTTCTATGTTGATGATGCTTCTGATCGAAAGATCAGAGTATGATGATGATGTTTCTGATCGAAAGATCAGAATGTGATGTGATTATGATCGACATATCAGAATATGATGATGATGATGTTGCTACTGATTGAGACGTCAAAGTACTAAAGATGTTGCTACTGATCGAAAGGTCAAGGTGCTGAAGATGTTGTTGTTGATCGAAAAGTCAAATTGCTGAAGATGTTGCTGATCAAAAGGACAAAATGTTGAATATGTTGTTGTTGATCGAAAAATCAAAGTGTTGAAGATGTTGCTGATCGAAAGTTCAAAACGCTGAAGATGTTGTTGATGATCGAATAGTCAAAGTGCTAAAGATGTTGCTGATCGAAAGATCCAAGTGCTGAAGATGGCGTTGCTAATTGAAATATAAAAATGCTGAAGATTTTGTTGATGAAAGACTAAAGATGTTGCTGATGATGAAGATTGAAGATTGAAGATGAAGACTACATGATGTTGAAAAGCTTCCAATGATTTATAGATGTGTTACCCTGCTGATGTTGATGATGTCCCCCATCTCTGCTCTTGTTGTTATTGGTGTAGAATACTCTTCTCGTTAAGGGGGAGTGTTGAAATATTATAACTTCGAAGAATATTCTTTATGTATATTTTTTGGTCCCCGATGGTCCAACCGGGAGAACCATTTGTATTTCATTGTACCGTGATGCTCCTAATCAAAAGAACTAATAATATTCATGAGGTAGTCCCCTCAAATTGTAAAGGTGGGTCATCAACACCCCAGTGTGGTTACTTGAGCCTACATGTGTAACTCGAGACTACATGAGTTAACTTAAGCCGACATGTTAATTGAGTAAACTTTAAGTGAACGAATGAATATAAATAGAGGTGTAGTGCTCCTCACTAGAGACACACACACACTCACTTGGAATAGCGCACTTGTGGAGGAGAGGAGTTACTAGAGAAGGAGGAGAATCAGGTTTCCGATCTCCTTGTTGGTTTTACCTTTTTCCCTTTTTGGGGAATCTATATTGAGGAAGCTTTTGCTGTGTTTTTCCCTTTAGGGTTTTCCCAGGATAAATATGTGTTGTTCTTGTGATATTGTTTCTTTCAGTGATCCTGTTTTATATGCTTTTATTATGAAAAATGAAATGATATACTGATGTCTTAGTTAGGCATATGAAAATTTAACAAGTAGATACCCTCATAAAAGCATAAGCAATCCTAACCTTCGATCTTTTAAGTTGAGAGGTCTAAAAAGACTGCATTGCCAGCTTCGCACCATTAGTATTTGGATTGGATCCCTCTTAGCTGAATAGGTCACTACTTAAGATGGATTTATGCTACTTTTATGCCATGAAAAGTAGATATATGAGTGCCCTAGCTGATATACAAGGATGGGAAATAATCAAATATGGTATTTTTCATGGTAATGGTTGTGATTTTTCACATCTTAGGAATCATGGTATGGCAGTGATTTGTTGATAAGGGAATTAAAGAGTAAATGCAATGATTTTTAAATTTATTGCAGGATAGTTTCTCAAAGATTTAAATTGTAATGGTGCTTATGGGTGCATGGAAATAGCTATCATGATAATGACAGTTTCATTTTTTTTAATCTCTCCTCATAGGATAACTCTACTTTATGTTAGGGGCAAGGATCCAAAATTTGGCTGTAGTGATTATTGACTACTGCTTTTTAGGCTTTATGGAAAACTGAGAGTGGCACATTCAAATACTATAGTGAACATCAACTGTATATTGTGTGATTTGCAATATGTGGGTTACTATCTGTTTGTTTGGGGTAATAAGATTGATGCCTGTTAGGCAGCAGTATATTGAAGTTACAACATGGTTTAGGTCTTTTTAAGATTTTTGTTATGGTTCAATGCCTGATTGGTGGAAATGTTCTAGATTTGGTCAAATGACAAATAGGCTTGAATTAGCTTACAGTCCTTGACTAATCTTGGGAAAATTTCCAACCTTTGAATAGGTACGGTCATTAACTTCATCGTTGCCTTAGCTATAGAAGTACATTTTTTGCATAATTTATCTATGAATTTTATTGGTTTATTGTTACAAAGGAGTGAATTCTACTTTTTTATCTTGAACCCTATCCGCTGAAAATTGCTTGTACTGAATTGGACTATTAAAATGTTTTTCCAAAGGTATGCAGAATTTTGGTTTGAAGTTCAAAGTGGAACATAGATCTGCACTCTCACAAACCTTAAGTAGCTTAAAACTGAAAACCTCTCAAAAGAGCAAGAATGATAAATCTAGAATTATACAGATAACTGAAAATTTGAACAGCAAGCTAAGGATTGCTGCAACCAATCACACTTTGTCTATTGACTTCATAACAGAGGTATGTTGTAGACTTGAAGAAATCTAAAGCCGACAGTCAAATGCTTACAGATTGTCTTTGTTTTTATGGTGTTTCCAATTTGTCTCTTAGCTACGTGACATGTAAGAGAAGCTATTGTCATAGCTATGAGATCCATGCCAAATTTAGTAATGACTGGAATCACCACCTTTGGCCCATTTGCAGGGGTAGTAGATTTTTCATGTGAATAAACATCTAAATGAGTTCTAGATTCCACATCAAACTAAACAAGATTTTAAGTCATCAACTTGGTACCAACAACATGAAAATAAGAGTCTTTGTGTGAGGAACATTCTCCACTTTATGTAAGCAAATTTATTTCAAAGAAATCAAAACTACTAAAGGATGCCTTGAAACACCTACCAATACATATTACTATAATGCAGATGCCTAGAAACAAGGCACAACTTGCTTTAGATATGTCCTGATTTATGCTTGCAAAAGCAACAATAGAGTAGGGGATTTAGAAAGAATGAAAGTAGACTAGCAACAAGATTAAAGATTCATTATACAACAGAGAAAAAATCCAAGGAAGAAAAATTATTCCATGAGAAAATGACTGTACAAAGGACAATTACATATCATTACACTCTGCCTTGTGCATTGGCATTAGTATCTAATTCTAGTCTTGGTCCAGTTCTGCATCCTACTGTGATTGAATCCTTGCTTCTTTATTTTCTGTGTTTTCCTCACTTGCTCTTTCTTTTTGTCCCAAGTGAACTAAGAGCACAAAAACAAGAAAAGATAAAGCTTAGAAGAAACTTCCTAAAACTGCCTTGTGTAACTCTTGCCTATATGGTATCAATCCCAACATGGCTCTAATATGTACATGGATAAGACCCCATTCCTTTGGAAGGTTGATGGTCCCCATCAAATTACCTTTATGACAGGATTTGAACTTCCTAGTTATTGTTGGACTGTTTTACAACTCAACTTGCAAATTTGGAATCAGTTATACAACATGTATAAGAGGTTCTTCCTCATAATTTCAAACCATTGAAAATCTATGACACTGACATTTCCTCTAATTGGGAGATTTATGGCCTAGAAGATTGGAAATGGATCACATGTAAGGATAGGGGTAGGTGCTACAATGGCCAGGAATAATGTTGTTTTTGTTCTAGAAGAGTTAATTTAGTGCTTTCAAGGTATTGGTAAATTCACATTGAATCAATTTGGGAACCCTATTACCACTTCAATATGGAAATAAGGATGTCTATCAACTAAAGACTCAGGTTTGTTGACTGATTTTTAAGACCCTTTATTCTCCTTAAAGAAGTATGAGTGGAACAATTCTGGGGCTTTTCTTCTAGACCTTTATCATGAGATACTAAATCAAGTTTTCACTGTCAACTATTACCAATTTGCAGCTGAAGTTTGAATAACATTGTGGCTGATATCTATACTCATGAACAGTGAATTTTATTAATAAAAGGGTGTAATTATACCACCATAATATATGTACGTTTGTCTTAAGGTGTTCAAGTGCAATACGTGAATGCTGATATCTCCTTTTCTTGGCTAGTAATTGTTGATACAAATGACATATTTGTTACTGGTAATAATATTTTACTTACCTTACAATTGAATGGATACTATTGTTGAGTGATAAACCATATAAAATATTGCTAAAGTGTAGATAGAGGTAACCTATTGACTTCCACTGTTAATCTGAGTGAAATTTACAGGTTGCTAATCAACTGTCATGATTAATATCTTTCCTTGGATTGAATCCTATGGCTGTTATATCTTGATAAATAGTTGGTATCTTGCAATTACAAGCATTCTTATCTAATATTGATGTTTGACAGAGAATTGATGATTGTACTAACTGCAGGCTTGCATTTCATATAGATCATATGCTAAACAATTGTATTAGTGGGCTGATTATGCTATAATATCCATATTGAACAAATACTTGACTTAGGTTTGTTGGCTGATTTTTCAGACCCTTTATTCTCCTTAAATAAGTATCAGTGGAACAGTTTTGAGGATTTTCTTCTAGGCCTTTATCATGAGATACTAAATCAAGTTTGCACTGTCAACTATTACCAATTTGCAGCTGAATTTTGAATAACATTGTGGCTGATATCTATACTCATGAACAGTGAATTTTATTAATAAAAGGGTGTAATTATACCACCAGAATATATGTACGTTTGTCTTAAGGTGTTCAAGTGCAACAGGTGAATGCTGATATCTCCTTTTCTTGGCTAGTAATTGTTGATACAAATGACATATTTGTTACTGGTAATAATAGTTTACTTACCTTACAATTGAATGGATACTATTGTTGAGTGATAAACCATATCACATATTGCTAAAGTGTAGATAGAGGTAACCTATTGACTGCCACTATTAATCTGAGTGAAAGTTACATGCTGCTAATAAACTGTCATGATTAGTGTCTTTCCTTGGATTGAATCCTATGGCTGTTATATCTTGATAAATCATTGGCATCTTGCAATTACAAGCATTCTTATCTAATATTGATGTTTGACAAAGAATTGATGATTGTACTTACTGCAGGCTTGCATTTCATATAGATCATATGCTAAACAATTGTATTAGTGGGTTGATTATGCTATAATATCCATATTGAACAAATACTTGACTGATAAAACCTCTCTAGTGTATCTTCCTCATTTTATATTTGACTCCATTGAAGGCACTGATCTTGTCTTAAGGTTATTGGAGGTAGTGGTGTTAGAAATTGCATTGGCAGGTGCATTAAAGGGCTTTCCCCTTGAAACAGAATAGGATCCCGAAGAAGTTGAGATCTTGGACAAAGGTGACAGTAGTCCAAGCCTCTCCTATGATTTCCGTTCACTAGCATAAGGCCACTCTTGATGCTACACATCTAGCCTGCTAGTTTGAAGTTTGAACAGTAACACAATGGAAGGGTATTTACAATGCCCATCCTAACCACTTCCTGAAGCTTATTAGAGAAGTAATAAAATCAGAGTATACAATAGGATCCAACTTTTTGGCATCCTTGCTTAACCAGGCACCCCTGGCTACCTCATCTTTCCAAAGTGCACTAAAAGCTGAAACATAACTACTTTCTTGATCAAAAACATACTTAAACTCATCTATTGGAGAGTATCTCGACTTGGACCTAGAAGCAGACTTAGATGCAAATAACCAAGTTGATGCATTAGTATCCTCGCTGCCTCCATACCTCCATCTTAAATCAACTCATTTTTTTGAATATGTTTTCTGGCATAAGGATATAGTATTTTCTTTCATGGGATGGTGTGTATGCCTTTTGAGTAATGCATGCATTGTCTAACTGTAACTTTATGTTTCATAAGATTCCACACAGTGTGTTCTTAGTCTCCTGTCAAAGTATAAAATACCTGTTGTACTGGTGAGAATTTGTAAATCAACATTGAAAACTACAAGGTTAGAATCTAATGAAGAGAACAAAAGGACTTTACCCTTTTGGTTGTGTTCCTCCAGGGCAAACAACTTTGTCAATCTCAAAGCATATTGCTACAAGTCCCAAGGTCAACATGCTCTGTCCTCCCCCTATCCTGTACAAATATTGGTCAAGTGTCTTAAATGTACTTTTTGACTAAGTGTTGATCATGCATATGTAACACATGTCCCAGATGACTGCAAGCTGAAGTTACATTAATGTATTCTTGGTCTCTATAAACATCAACCAGTGATGTTTGACTCATGGTAGACTCCCGAATCCCTCCTGTTCTACATGAGTCTCCACTGAGAAGAGTACTCGACTCAGACTTTCCTAGAGAGTTGGGACTTGGAAGCTTGGTAAAACATGCAAATATCTCCCTGATAATAACAATCCCAGTCCAGAACACAAAAGTGAAACCCAGCGTGGAAATGTGGCAGTTAAAACAGATTTTAAAAGGAAAAAATGGAAGCAAAAACCTTAAATTCAATGTTTAATATAAACACTCTCCCATTTCACTATCTTATTCTTTGTAAACATGACTGTGGGGACCATTTTTATTCACAAGTGTGTTTGTCAGTCTGTTAAAGAGGATGAGTTCACATTGTAGTGTTTTATTGGCTTTGTTTTTGCCATGTGAAGGACTCAAGGAGGCTGCATTGTTGCTGTGTGAAGGAGGTATGTTCACAGTCGAAGTATATGCTTCTAATATTCTTTTCTATATCATACTTCCATATTTTATTATATTTTTATGAATCTGCTAGACTATGAAAGGTTCGGTTTTAAGATTTTTAATCAATCTGCTAGATTATGCCATACATTTATAAGGGCATGCTAGTCATCTAATTCTGTCATACATTTATCATAGTATGCCAATCATTTAATTCTACCATAATTATTCCAATCTTGATTCTTATCCATGGTGCCTAAGTCCAAACCTAATAGGACTCTTGATCAAGCATGGAAACATTGTCTCTGGGTGGATCAAAGCAAGTCAAGTGCAAATATTGTCTGGTTGTTATGTTTGGGGCAATAAGCATACTGAAACACCACAAAGTGAGAATCCAATGAGAATATGTATTTTGTGATGGTTTCCCTGCAGATGTCACAGCCCAAATGCAAGTTTCTTTTGATAGTATCAAAGAAACAAATTCAACGAGAGATGGGATGACATTAGCATTTGCAAGAATGGGTAGATATTCAATGGCACCTCCCATTAAATCATAAAATTACTGAATGCAATTCTTCCAAAAGGTAGTAGTCTGCTAGATCACTTAACCAATGACATCAACGGTTCTTCTTTTGAACCGTTGTTAAACATGTTAAACATAGTTGTTGCTAATATGAACTTAGCAAGATGGGTATTGTTCCTAAAACCTATATTCTTTCCTTTACATCAAGAAAGAAAGACTAACAAACAACCTGTAATTGGTGCTTCAAAACATAGCCAATAGAACAAAATTCAACCTGGAGCTGAATATTGTAAAATGGAACCAACTTATTATGAAAGGTTTATGAACTACTTGATTTGCACTCTAGATACATTGTTTTGATAGTTTCCCATCTATTCTCAGAAGAGAAGACATCATTCAAAATTGATGAGCTTCATGGAGAAGACAATACTTAGTCACTAGGTTGACATGTCCTTAGAATTAAAAGTTCATTCTATTAAAACTTAGTATCTTTCTTCTTTGAAAGCATTCACAAAGTGAAAAACATCTACTAATGGAAATCGAGGGCGATATAGCTGATTAAAACCTCTACAACTGGAAATCGGTGGCGATTGAAGGGTTCATGGTAAATTTAACAGGAAATTGGGGGTAAATGGAATATTTGCAGCAAATTTCAAAGGGAGAATTCATTATTTCTTCTTGCATGATGTGACAACACCCACTTTTCCTCTTGCATGATGCGATAAGAAGGTGACAACATGGTCTGCGATTGGAATTTTGGTGGATGCATGGAACATAGCACTACCTCAAACTTAATGAAAAGTGTTGGTTGTTTAATATCTCAATATTTTTTGAGCTATAGTCAATTTCATATCACATCCAATCTGAAGTGGGCAGTAAAGGATAGGGGAACCAACATTAATCTACAAGGTGTGAAGTTTACAGGGAAAATAAGCCAAACAAAATATTGTTGTAGAATATTGATAAAATACCTAAAACGTTCGTCCTGACCAGAATGCAACAAAACCTAATCTGTGAAAGACCCTTTATGAAAAATCAGTGAAATCAACCTTGTGTGAAGTTTACAGGGATGGAGTATATAGGGAAAATAAGCCAAACAAAATATTGTTGCAGAATATTGAGAAAATACCTAAAACGTTTGTCTTGACCAGAATGCAACACAGCCTAATCTGTGAAATTTACTTTATGAAAAATTAGTAAAATTGAGCCTGAGGAGATGCAGGTCGATACCCACACGCCGCTATGAGGTGAAGTTTTCCAACCCATGTATGAAATTCCCATCCTGATCGAGCAATATGAAGTGAAGTTTTCCAACCCGTGGCTGAAATTCCCTACCTAATCGAGCAATTTCTCTTCTCGGCAAATGAGCAAAAATGATGATTTCAATGTCATTGGCTGTATAGCCACTAAAATTTCAAGTTTTCAAAAGATATTTGTCAAATTGGGGGTAATTAATTTCAAGGATTTTTTTTAATTTATAGGTGTCCTTAGAATGAGTTATGAGTGATTTAATTTACCATTTTTATAGAAAATTGTTGTGTTGTTTTGAAAAAAAAATTATAAAACTAATTAATTATTATTTTTTGAAACTATGAAAGTTATTTTAAATGGTCATGTTATTTTTGTGACCATTCATTGAACTTATGCAAATATTTACATAGGGGATAACCAAAAATTTTTAGTTTCTTTGCTAGGGTTTCAGCTCGCACGTTAGGGTTCTCGGGTTCACCTCTTCTGCAGACGTCATGGTCACCATTGATGGAGGTTCCCAACTGCCCTCCTCCTCTGTGCTCCCTCCTAAAATCAAATCTTTCATGCGCCTGGTTCCCAACTGCCCTCATCCTCGCCTTTCAAAAGAGAGTCTCCATATAAATGAAGTTGTCAAACACCATTTTCAAAATCAAATTTGATGAACAAAGATTGTTAATTGATGAGTTGTTGCCGCAAGGTAAGGAAAATTTGTTTGAGAATGCCACTAGGAATTAGTGCTTGTAGCTTCAGGGGGATTAGGACTTGTAGCTTTAGGCCAAATAAATATGATTACAACTACATGCTGAGTTGGCCTTAGTCTCGCTGCATGCAATAGATAAAGCATATCCATATGCTTTAAATGACGAAGAGAAACCTAGTATGTAATCCATATCCTGTAGTTGTAATCATATCTATTTGGCCTAATATGTTTGAGCCTATTTTTACAGTAGAGTTTAATGGTGTTGACATAGGCAACTTCAGCTATAGATTGCATACAAGGAAAATATGCTCCCTCGATTGATTTATACTTTGTTTTTTGTTCTACATTTATGACTATCGGGAATTCAACATGGTAATTATGAAACTGATAACTATGTTACTATAGAAAACCCAATTGATCAGCTTGATACTGTGTGTATGCTTATATGGAAGAAACCTTGCTAGGGTATTTTATGGGGCGGGTTCCCCCTAAAGCTATAATCTGTAGCTGGGATAGGGAACCTTGGGGGGCCTTTGGTTGGCAATATGTCCAAACTAGAACCCTTACCAAAGGATTTTTTCTGTTTCCATTCGCTAACAAGTTCCATGTTCCAAATGAAATGTGACAAAGGCCTTGGATTTATAAGAATACCTTGTTAGTCCCCAGGTTTGAGGATTTCTCAGCAAACCAATATGTTCAATGTTTGTGCCCAATCTGGGTGCAATTCAACGGCCTTCCCTCCCACCCAAATCAACTACCTACACCTCCATCACTATAGTACATTCATTTTCAATCAAGAAGTAGCAACCAAGTAGAGTACTGTATACTACAATTATTTAGGGTTACAAGACAATAGTGCCCTAGTTATACTTCAATGATGCCCAATGATATACAATAATAGGTGGGAGTGATCTCAAGGATCTATGTTACATTTTAATGGTCATTTTTAGGTATATTGATTTGTCATTAGCATTTCTAGTGACAAATTTCTAATAATACAATTATTAATACACCTAAAAGGAAATTTCCAATAATACAATATTTGAGTGAAATATCCTAATCCCATTCAATTTATAGTTCACCGTACAAAGTTACCCTCCCTGAAATCTAGATCCACAACAACCTTGGCAATTATTTTTCTCTAAATATTTCCAAAATCATTTATCCATAGCAAACATGGATTTCCTTAAGAGTATTAGAAATGGCCATTAAGCACCCTTTAGTCATAAATATAAAAGTAATACTAGGCATATGAAACTATATTTGATGGATTACCATTGTATCTCTTTTAGGATCTAAAATTGGGTGACATCACTTTCGAACCAAATTGGGTGCTCCCCCTGAACTAGTTTTGAGCTGAAATGGAGCTTGCATCTTTATCATTTTGAATCCTAAAACAAATGCAACACTTAATTAGAATATAAATCCTTAGCATATACCCTAACTGGAATTTCCACCCTATTTCTAACCATTATCGGACATAATCATTCTTAATAACCTTAGCCATGATTCTTCCTACTAATGCCACTCATAACCATCCTCCAAGTCTTTCTCAAAACCAATATCATGACCTAGGATCGTTTTCAAATTTCCCACTCATGCCATGGTACACTTGTTTTTCATTGGGAATTTCCATAAGATTCAACGTAGGAGATTGAACAAGGAAGATTAGGATTTAGGTTTTAAGCCCAGTTATCAAGGTGATGATGGAACCAAAGGTCAGCATAACCGACCACATGATGTCAAACTTGCACCTTCCATGATTATTTCTATCACCAAATATTGACCATCCACCTTCATAGTTCTATTTGTCCATGTCTATGAACTATCCTTAGTTTCCAAATTGGCTTTGTAACCAATGCTAAATGCTTTGCAACATTTCCACACTTCTAAATGTTACTTATGGGTACATAATATGGCTAGAGAATTCACATCCTCATTCTCCATATAATATAATAGCCCTTCCTCAAGGTCCATGTCTATTGTATGGCTGAAAATTTAGGATAAACAATGAGAGTTGTGAAAACCCTAGAAACCATAGTCCCATCCAAAAACAAAACCATATTCAATTTCCCCTCCCTCCTACCCAAATCAACTACCTACACCTCCATCACTATAGTACATTCATTTTCCATCAAGAAGTAGCAGCCAAGTAGAGTACTATATACTGCGATTATTTAGGGTTACAACACAATAGCGCCTTAGTTATACTTCAATGATCGCTAATTGTATCCCTCTCTTAATGAGGTGTTTTGGGCAGAGGTTGTGTGTTATATGATCTAAAAAGGCTTACACATATCCTTCACTTATTTAAGTTTCGACTCAATGCCTCATGTGCATGTTTTTGAAACAATCTAATCTTTCATATAACAAGATTATATTATTGCTTATTACAATCTAATAGAAAGTAATAGATGAGAGTGCTCACCCACTATATGACACTTCATATTAGCACCAATACCCTATTTCTAACCATTATGGCACATAATAATTCTTAATAACCTTAGCCATGATTCTTCCTACTAATTCCACTCATAACCATCCTCCAAGTCTTTCTCAAAACCAATATCATGACCTAGGATCATTTTCAACTTTCCCACTCATGCACTGGTACACTTGTTTTTCATTGGGAATGTCCATAAGATTCAACATAGAAGATTGAACAAGGAAGATTAGGATTTAGGTTATAAGCTTAGTTATCAAGGTGATGATGGAACCAAAGGTTGGCATAAACGACCACATGATGCCAAAATTGTACCTTCCATGATTTTTTCTATCACCAAATATTGACCGTCCACCTTCATAGTTTTGTTTGTCCATGTCTATGAACTATCCTTAGTTTCCAAATTGGATTTGTAACCAATGATATATTCTTTGCAACACTTCCACACTTCTAAATGTTACTTATGGGTACATAATATGGCCATAGAATTCACATCCTCATTCTCCCTATAATCTAATAGCTCTTCCTAAAGGTCCATGTCTATTGTATGACCGAAAATTTAGGATAAACAATGAGAGTTGTGAAAGCCCTAGAAACCATAGTCCCCTCCAAAGAGAAAACTATATTCTATTTCCCCTCCCTCCCACCCAAATCAACTACCTACACCTCCATCACTATAGTACATTAATTTTCCATTAAGAAGTAGCAGCTAAGTAGAGTATTGTATACTGCAATTATTTAGGGTTACAACACAATAGTGCCTTAGTTATACTTCAATGATCGCTAATTGTATCCCTCTCTTAATGAGGTGTTTTGGGTAGAGTTTGTGTGTTATATGATCTAAAAAGGTTTACACATAGCCTTCACTCATTTAAGTTTTGACTCAATGCCTCATGCGAATGTTTTTGAAAAAATCTAATCTTTCATATAACAAGATTATATTATTGTTTATTACAATCTAATAAAACGTAATACATGAGAGTGCTCACCCACTATATGACACCTCATATTAGCACCAATACCCTATTTCTAACGATTATGGCACATAATCATTCTTAATAACCTTAGCCATGATTCTTCCTACTAATGCCACTCATAACCATCCTCAAGTCTTTCTCAAAACCAATATCATGACCTAGGATCATTTTCAACTTTCCCACTCATGCACTGGTACACTTGGTTTTCATTGGGAATGTCCATAAGATTCAACATAGGAGATTGAACAAGGAAGATTAGGATTTAGGTTATAAGCCCAGTTATCAAGGTGATGATGGAATCAAAGGTCGGCATAAACGACCACATCATGCCAAACTTGCACCTTCCATGATTTTTTCTATCACCAAATATTGACCATCCACCTTCATAGTTATTTTTGTCCCTGTCTATGAACTATCCTTAGTTTCCAAATTGGATTTGTAACTAATGCTAAATTCTTTGCAACATTTCCACACTTCTAATTTTTACTTATGGGTACATAATATGGCTAGAGAATTCACATCCTCATTCTCCCTATAATATAATAGCTCTTCCTCAAGGTCCATGTCTATTGTTCGACCGAAAATTTAGGATAAACAATGAGTTGTGAAACCACAGTCCCCTCCAAAAACAAAACTATATTCAATTCTCCTTCCCTCCCACCCAAATCAACTACCTAGACCTCCATCACTATAGTACATTCATTTTCAATCAAGAAGTAGCAACCAAGTAGAGTATTGTATACTGTAATTATTTAGGGTTACAAGACAATAGTGCCTTAGTTGTACTTCAATGATCACTAGTTATACTTAAATGATGCCCAATGATATACAATAATAAGTGGGAGCGATCTCAATGATCTTGGATTTTAGTGCATATAGATGAGGAAATTAAGATTGTATGTACATTATATTATAAAAAACAATGTTATCATACTTGAAACTAGATCTGAACAATTTTACTTAAAATGACGTATTAAATAAAATATACATTAATTTTACAACTTTTAATTTAATAAATATATTCATATACATCATTTTAGATGAAAAAAAATTAACAACACACTTGTTGGAAGAGCTACAACCCTTTCGAAGGGCTATAAAGGGCTTAAATTTGAATGTTGCTTCCGATATTAAAGGAAGCAAAAATTGATAAAAAAAGAGTTTAAATTGAAATCTAATAAAAACACTGAATCTCAACCTGGCCGAGTGGGCCAAGTAAGTCGAGTACGCAATGTAAAGTCAAAATGGAATCTTCGGCAATGTAAATTCAAAACGGAATCTCTACCGACCAATGGGAAAAGTCTATTCAAATTAAGTATAGTGATATGGTCCTAGAGTCGTCATTATTTATTTGCCACAACGCTTCAATGGGGTCTCATGTGAGAGGAGAGGAACCGATCACTCTTTAACCAGATCTACACGTAGAGCAGGACATTGAAGCAGACAAGCTGGTTCTTGTGATTCACAAGTAAGTTAATTTTATTGTAAGTTTTGTGTTATCTGATAGCTTTAGCCATTTGTATGGTTGTTTAGGCTGTTTCTACAAACAAGCCCTAGTATTTACATGGATAATAAATAAAATGGCATCGTTCCATTGGCTTGAAGGAATGTTGTTAATGTTTTCTGCAAACAAGAGTATTTTATGTAAGGATCTGGTTTTAGGTTGCTAATGCTCTCAACCCTAGTTTTACACTCATCTTCTGCTGATCCACCAGATCCAATAATACGTGTTTTTAGGTGCTTATCTCACAGTAATTTTTTCAACAAACTCGCTAGAACGACTGGTTCGTAGTGTGGTTGGACACCCCTGAGTAAAGTGGCCAGAATCTCCACAAATATTACAAATAAACTCCTCTTTCTTTCGCTTCCAGTTTCATTCGATTGCCTTTTAATTTTCCTCCCAAACTATGGCTTCTATACTAGTGAAGTCACTGGGCACAACATTTGGATAGCGTTTTGTTGTTCCTCATTGGATTCACAGCATTGTCACTTGAATGTGATCTCTTTTTCAGTTTATTATTTTCAAGTGACTTTTCAATGTTGAAAGTGGGTGGCCCAGTGTACTCTTTGGTATAAACTTGGTTGAAAAATTCATCGTCTCTTTCATCTTCTGGTGACTCAGCCATTATGATTCGTGACAGTCTGACTGGTTCTAAATGCCTTGACATAAAACCCTATATTACTGGAAGTCTCTGGTGCAATACCATATGAACTAAAATCGCTACACTATTCAAAGGGGATTTATCATTCGGCTTGTAATGGACCTGTGCAACAGGATTGGGAAAGGAATTACGAGATTCCTGAATAAAATCAGGTTGGAGAATGATTCTCGATCAGATCAGTAGAAGAAGAATACTGCCGTGAATTAATATGATGCAGGGGCTACTGCTGCTGATGGTGGAAATGCTAGTTGAACTAGTGCTTCTGCTGGAAAGCTTTTTTCTCTTGTGAATGTTGGCTGCTTCAACTGATCAAAATTATTTGTGTAGCAAGCACCCTTGCTGATAGCTAGTTGTCATAGACACTCATAGCAAGCTAGTCATTGTAATATAGACATATCTACGAGATGCATACCCTATGATGGCACTTACCAATACGGAACACATGGTTCCTACCTGCATCACTCTTACTGATATGGACACACAGAGAGGGACTACTTCACATAGAGCTACTAACTGAACTACTCACATAGATATACATAGAGTACATATAGAGCACCTCACATAGCAGACTCACACATAGATCTACTCATCTACACAGAGAGATACTCATTGCAGCTACACGTAGAGCTACACATAGAGCTACACATAATTCCTACCCACACAGAAAGAGATATACATATATATACAGATATAGCATAGAAAATACAATAGTCCCGAGATACTTGATTGTGGTTGTTGCGCTATTCAACTACACTAATCAAAGAATGGGCTACTAGTAGCTAGCTATAAGAGCAAATACTAGAGAGGCAGGACCAGGTCCAGATAGCCAGGAAGCCCAAGCCAAGCCAGAAAACTAATATACTACCAAAGCTAGCAAAGCCAAACATCTCACTACAATAAGCCAAGCTGTCCAAGTCATCCAAGCCAGTCAAGCTAGAAAGCTAAGCCATCTTAGACCTTGATGCTGCAGCAGTTGTTTCTATTGTTGATTCTGATCTTGACCCAATCATCAATGAAGCAGTAGATCTAGTTTCTTCATAAGTAAGAGCATTAGTAGATCCAATACCAGTACAAGTTAAATGATAGACCAAATTCTTCAGAACATAGTATTAAAGAAAATATGCTTCAATAAACGAATTTAGCCCGTGCTACCAAGGGAAGAAATTAATCCCAAACACTTATATAGGTGATAGGTGGAGTGTCATTTGAAGTAGGAGCCACTAAAGAAAGAAAGGATAATACTGTCTTTCCATTATTAGGGGGATGAATAGCATAATGCTATAATGTCTTATCTATCATAAATAACTATATCACTAGACTGTAGGGTCCCACTGTCTATTCTACTGTTAGCTTCGAACCCGTGATTGGTGGTTCTTGATGTACTGAATCAATGGTTGCTTCTGACTAAACTCGGTCAACTGCTGGCTATGCTCTTTGTGCTACCTTTGCTTCTGTCTCCATCTCTGTAACCTTATCTAACCTCTGTTGTTGGTGGCCTTACTCCTGCTTATGTAACTTAGTAAGCCGCATCTCAAACTATTGCTGGTGGAACTACTCGCTTTTTTTCTGCACCTGAAAACATGGTTCCCCCTGGAGCTACTGCTGCTGGATCAACAACCACATAATTTACAGAAAGAACTGCTACTGGTACTGGATCTATTGATTCTCTTACTTATGAGCCAACTGGCTCTGCTGCTTCATCGACGATTGGATCAAGATTAGAATCAACAATAGAAACAACTGCTGCAGCATCAAGGTCTAAGATGGCTTAGCTTTCTGGATTGACTGGATTGGATGACTTAGATGGCTTGGCTTATTATAGTGAGATGCATGGCTTTGCTAGATTTGGTAGCATAGTAGCTTTCTGGCTTGTCTTGGGCTTGCTGGCTATCTGGACCTGGTCCTGCCTCTCCAGTTATGGGTATTACAGGCATCACAATGCAGGATACCAATACCATTGGCGATGTTTGGACCAGAGTAAGGATGCTATCACATGAACCTGATGATGAGGATTTCTGCCACAATCGCTACTCAACAATCCTGAAAACAACTATCTCTTCACTATAGATGTCTCATAATTCTTGTAATCGACACTGAAAAGTTGAGAAACTTACTGTCATATAAAACAGTCTCCACAAATGAAATTTAATAGCTACAAGTATAGTGACATTCGATAGCTTATTTGGGAGCTAGTGGCCCCAATTGATCCATAACCAGTTGATTCAGTAGACCGAGTTTACCATAATAGAAATGACCACAAACACCTGGGTCATAGTTAATTTGGGACTCTTATCGGTACAGAGTAGCATCAGGGATTTACGATAATAGTTGATTGGTTTGATTGATTACTTATGAATTGATGATAGATAGATCATATATAGATATGAAGTGTTTGATCTTGATATAATTGGGTGAAGCATTATAAGGTCAATTTTTTTTCATTAAACAGTAAACACCACTCAATTAAAAAATGCCCGTCGGTGGATAAGCTACTGGGTTACTACATCAATTATTTTCCTCTGGAAGATGGTAAAGTATGGCTTCATGAGATGCATGCAACGCTCCATAAATCCATGCATTCAACAATAATAATCATATTCTATAAGTGTACTAGCAAGATCCATTAAGGCCCCTAAAGTGCGGCACATGAGTAAGCCCAAAGGGGAATCATGAGAGGAAGGGGGATTAAACCCGGCCTACGAACAACCACCTGAAAAAGCAGAATCTAAGACTTCAAGCATCCCTACTGGAATAGAAAATGAAGGCACCTTCATTACAGGAAGAGGTGGTGATTGTACTTTGAATGGACAGAAACTCCAGTTGGTTGACCTGGAACTATTGGAGGAGTAATGCAAGGGTTAGGTCCAAGACAACTGCACCACTTATCAGGACCCTAGGTAGCTGACTTTAAGGATAGTTCTAACATAATTTCTTCAAATAAAATGTTAATTACGTGGGCATTCCCATTTCATCGAATTCCCCAAAATCAATCACTCAGTCAACATTTTAGAAAATATAAAAAATTAAGATGTAGTAAAAGGGTTCTTAGTGGCTCAATCTAGTTGGCATAGTAATTCTATTTAAATCGATTTTGTTGCCATTATTGATCTATCAAGGATGTGACATGCAAGTCCTTTCAAGCATCATGAAGAAGATTGGAATGAATATTCGTAAGTTTTTGTGGCATGTTGAGGAGACTAATGAAAAGAAACGCCACTTGGTTAAGGAGGAGATAGTGAGAGGCTTCCAAAGTAATCCCAGAATGGGGATCAAAGACCCAAAGTTGATGAATACGACCATGGGTGCCAATATCCTTTGGATGTGAAAGAACTGGTGGAATGTTGCCCTTCATATGAAATATCTTAGGGAAACAAGAGAGTGATGTTTTGATTGTATTTGTGCAAGACCTTTGCATCTTTAATCAAATATCGTTTGTCATGGGTTCCAGGTAATGCAAAAGCAATAAAGATTAATGCTATCATAATTCTAGGAAGATTAATGTTATCATAATTATAGGTAGTCTAGTGTCAATATGCTCTCACATGAATCTTAGCAGTGTAAAATAATCATTTTCTAGTCGTGGACTATGATGCAATAGCTTCGCCACCTTCCTTTACTATTGGATTTGGCTATCTAATTCTACATCCATAGTTCATTATCAATGTTGCAATGTATGGGAAAGTCCATAACAAGTTGACTTCGTAATCCATCCCATCCATTTGATGAGAACCCCACAAATCAATGACCCATGAAATGTGTGGAGGAAAAGTTGTGCGAGGAGATCACTAACCATTGACCTCCACAATTTATATCCACCATTGAATTTTTTCACCCCCATCCAGTAGTCATCAATCCATAGGGTTTTTTTGCATGCATGTGACCATTTAAGATCAACCACCCTTTCTCCAATGTATGAAATTAAATGTCTCAGTTGAAACTTAATGGAATCTAGTGACAAACATATCGTTCAAGTGGAAGTACATTTGAAGAAGGGCCTTCCTAAAACATTAAGTCTTTTAATTGACAAATGGAATCATACTTAGAAATTGGATTACAGGAAACTTTCACTTCAATGCAAAACATGACATGAATATGGATACTTTGTAAGAGATTGTAAGCAATCCACTACATTAATAAAGAGAAATTAGACATATAATAGAATCTAAGTTGATCATAATGCTTAGTAAGAATGGAAGGTAAGGAAGTCTCAAAATAAGACATTTGGGAGGAAAGAAAGTTAAATACAAAGCTTTGACATGCATGTAGGCGAGAGAAGAAACACTTGAGGCTTAAATCAAGAAGTTTATTTCAAGTTGGAGACAAAAATACTACCTTTTTCTGTAATCAAACCAAGTCCAAGTAGTTAAGGAATAATGTTAGAGAAACAGAAAGGGGACATGATACTGGATTAACATAGTTTGAAGCAATACAAAGGAGGCCTTCATGCATTTCAAAGAGTTATACACTGAGGAGGTGAAAGACGAACCCAATACATCCATCATTTAGTAAATGAAGTTGAAAATAGGCAAACAGGTAAAGAGATTTCAAAGGAAGAAGCAGTCGAGGCGATATGGGGTTTCAAGTCAAACAAGGCTCCAGGGTAAAAATGAATTCTTAGTACATTTTTTCAAGGCATGTTGCTCATTTATCAAATGTTATCTTTGCAAAATACATAATTGGGCCAGTAAGAGATCAAAAATAAAGGATAGTGAGCTGATTTCAAATCTGACAATGTCTGCTCCAAATCTACAACATTTGTAGAATAGGGTTAGTGAGGTGCTTTCATGCCTCAACCCACTCCAAGGCTTGTTAATAAAATTTCATCCTACTGCTCTTCACTAAAAGAAATGATTTTTATTGGATTTCAATTTCTTTCGTGTCATTTTCATGGCTTCTTGAGAATAATATATTGCCCCTAGATCCATCAAAGAGGAAGTAGCTTTTGTATCCAAGGATCCTTGCCACCCTTCTCTCATTGGTCATAATATTGTGGAAAAAGTAGTATAAATTTCTATCATTTCCTTTGATGATGAGGTAAGTATGAATTTCTATCTTCTTGTAAATTTCTATCAATTTCTACAAATATCGTGCTATGATATGTGATTTTAAAAATTTTGGTCACAAATTCAAGATCTCAAATTTGCACACATATCCCGTAAATTTTTTGTCACCCAAATTTTTTCCTCCCATAGCATGTTCCACCACCTTCCCAATCTTCAATTCCATGAGGGGTTGAGGGAAAAATATTGCAAGGGATATAGTGTACTAGATATTGCCTAACAATATATCATATAATATGTTAAATCAAAGCTTTAGAAATTCTCTATCCAATGGAATTGATTTAGTTCCAATATAATCACTTTATCAAAATTCATGTCCTCTAGAAGACCCACAACCATCATCGTAAGCCCTAAAAAGGAGCAGATTTCAAACTGCAATATCTCCTTCATCCTAACTCCGATTTGAGGAATGTTTTCTGAATTCATGTATTTTTATGAGGAGAATATACATATATAATTTGTTTTTGGAAATTCTGCTAAAACATAATAAAAAACCAATCCAAGTGATGTGGCCTTCTTTTTTGCTCTTTGAAAACCTACAAAATAGAAGGAAAAAATTCTTTGTTTTTTTCCCTAGAAAGTGTTCGGATACCATTTGTTGTGTACCTTAATAGACATGAAGATAGAATATAGAAAACACAAGAATTATCTTTCTTGAAAGATTTAAACTATGAACCATGCATGGAGTACAAATGATTTCGTCATGTGTTTTTTATTTGGCATGAAACTTAATGTATTGCTTATGATGATCTACACCACATTGAAGGCCCCACTATTAAAGTATCCTAAATGTTGACATCCACCATTGAGAGTTCTCTTATCCAATAACATCAACTACTTTCTATATATATGACATAAGAAAGAGACAATAAATTCAAATCGACTAACTTTTTCACCATATTATGTTGGAGTAACACACATTAGCTTTCACTCATCATGCCATGTTGTTAAAATGAAAGCTAACTCCAGGTAGAATTCCATTAACTATCACACATTAAATCATCGTGCCATGTTGTTAAAAGGAAAGCTAACTCTAGCTAGATTTCCTTCATTGTGTAATGAACTAACACAGATAAACTTTCACTCATAGTGCCATGTTGTTAGAAAGAAAGATATCTCCATCTAGATTTGAATCATGGTGTAATTTATTTGATGACAATGTGGTTGTGTTAGATGAAAAACTTCTTTATGAAAACTAGTAGACATTACCTTTTACTCATAGTGCAATTTTTTAAAAACGGAAGCTAACTCCACCTAGATTTCGATCATGGTGCATTGTGATTAATGACAATGTGGTTGTGCTAGCTCTAGTATTTGTGTAATGAACTAAAACACATAATCTTTCCCTTAGAGTGCCATGTTGTTTGAAGGAAAGCTAACTCCAGCTAGATTTACATCATGGTGTAATGTAGTTGATGACAATGTCACTGCGTTAGATGGAAAACTACCTTATGAAAGCTAACAAACATTAGCTTTACTCACCGTGCAATGTTTTAAGAATGAAAGCTAACTCCAGCTAGATTTTCATCATGGTGCATTCTGATTGATGACAATGTGGTTGTGCTAAATGGAAAACTACACTATGAAAGCTTACACACATTAGATTTCACTCACTGTGCGATGATTTAAGGATGAAAGATAACTCCAGCTAGATTTACACATTAGCTTTCACTCACAATGTCATGTTGTTAAAATGAAATCTAACTCTAGCTAGATTTTCATCATGGTGTAATGAGCTAGTACACATAAAATTTCCCTTATAGTGCCATGTTGTTAGAAGGAAAGATAAATCAAGCTATATTTACATCATGGTGTAATATATTTGATAACAATGTGGCTGTGTTAAATGGAAAACTACCTTATGAAAGCTAACAGACATTAGCTTTACTGACTGTGTAATTTTTTAAGAACGAAAGCTAACTCTAGCTAGATTTCCATCATGGTGCATTGTGATTGATGGAAATGTGGTTGTGTTAAATGGAAAAATGCATTATGAAAGCTAACACACATTAGATTTCACGCACCGTGCAATGATTTAAGGACAAAATCTAACTCCAGCTAGATTTCCACCAGGATGCAACGTGATCAATGACGATGTGGTTGTGTTAGATGGAAAACTACCTTATGAAAGCTTACACATATTAGGTTTCACTCATTGTGCCATGTTGTTAAAATAAAATCTAACTCCAACTAGATATGCATGATGGTGTAATGTATTTGATGACAATGTGGTTGTGCTAGATGAAAAACTACCTTATGAAAACTAACCCAGATTAGATATTACTCACCGTGCAACGTTTTAGGATTGAAATCTAACTCTAGCTAGATTTCCAACAGGGTGCATTTTGATTGATGACAATGTGGTTGTGCTAAATGGAAAACTATATTATGAAAACTAACACACATTATCTTTCACTCATCCTTCCATTTCGTTAAACAGAAATCTAGCTCCAACTAGATTTTCATAATGGTGTAATGAACTAACTTACATAAGCTTTCACTTATAGTGTCATGTTAGAATGAAATATAACTCTAGCTAGATTTTCATCATGGTGTAATGTATTTGATGACAATGTGGTTGTGTTAGATGGAAAACTACCTTATGAAAGCTAACACACATTAGCTTTTACTCATAGTACAATGTTTTAAGAACAAAAGCTAACTCTAACTATATTTCCATCATGGTGCATTGTGATTGATGACAATGTTGTTATGCTAGATGAAAAACTACACTATAAAACTATGCAACGATTTAAGGATTTAAGGATGCAACGATTTAAGGATTGAAACACATATTAAATTTCACTCACTATGCAATGATTTAAGAATGAAAGCTAACTCCACCTAGATTTCTAACATAGTGCAATGTGATTCATGACAATGTGGTTTTGTTACATGAAAAACTACCTTATGATAGCTAACACACATTACTTTTCACTCATTGTGCCATGTTGTTAAAATGAAAGCTAACTCTAGCTAGATTTCTATCATGGTGTAATGAGCTAAAACACATAAGCTTTACCTTATAGTGCCATGTTGTTAGAAGGAAAGCTAACTCTAGCTAGATTTCCATTATGGTGTACTGTATTTGATGACAATGTGGTTGTGTTAGATGGAAACTACCTTATAAAAGGTAACAGACATTAGGTTTACTCAACATGCAATGTTTTAAGAACAAAAGTTAACTCCAGCTAGATTTCCATTATGGTGCATTGTGATTGATGACAATGTAGTTGTGCTAGATGAAAAAATACACTATGAAAGCTTACACATTAGATTTCCCTCACCATGAAACTATTTAATGATGAAATCTAACTCCAGCTAGATTTCCAAAACGACACAATGTACTTGATGACAATGTTGTTTTATTACATAGAAAACTCCCTTATGAAAGCGAACACACATTAGGTTTCACTAATCGTGCCATATTTTTAAAATAAAAGCTAACTCTAGCTAGATTTTCATCATGGTGTAATGAGCTAACACACATAAGCTTTTCCTTATAGTGCCATGTTGTTAGAAGGAAAGCTAACTCAAGCTAGATTTCTATCATGGTATAATGTATTTTATAACAATGTCGCCGTGTTAGATAGAAAACTACCTTATGAAAGCTAGCATACATTAGTTTTACTCATTGTGCAATGTTTTAAGAACGAAAGCTAACTAAAGCTAAATTTTCATGATGGTACATTATTATTGATGACAATGTGGTGGTGCTAGATGTATAACTACATTATGAATACTAACACACATTAGATGTCACTTACCGTGCAATGATTTAAGGATGAAATCTAAATCTAGCTAGATTTCCATCACGGTGCAATGTGATCGATGACGATGTGGTTTTCTTAGATAGAAAACTACCTTATGAAAGCTAACGCACATTAGATTTCACTCATTGTCCCATGTAGTTAGAAGAAAAGTTAACTCCAGCTAGATTTCCATGATGGCACATTGTGATTGATGACAATGTGGTCGTGCTAGATGGAAAAATACCCGATGAAGCCTTACACACATTAGATTTCACTCAATGTGCAATGATTTAAATATTAAAGCTAACTCTAGCTAGATTTCCATCACGGTGCAATGTGATTGATGACGATGTGTTTTTTTTTGGAAATCTAACTCCAACTAGATTTCCAAAACAACGCAATGTCCTTGATGACAATGTGGTTTTATTACATAGAAAACTCCCTTATGAAAGTGGACACACATTAGTTTTCACTAATCGTGCCATGTTGTTAAAATAAAAGCTAACTCCAGCTATATTTTCATCATGGTGTAATGAGCCAACACACATAAGCTTTCCCTTATAGTGCCATGTTGTTAGAAGGAAAGCTAACTCAAGCTATATTTCCATCACGGTGTAATGTATTTGACAACAATGTGGCCGTGTTAGATGGAAAACTACCCTGTGAAAGCTATCATACATTAGTTTTACTCATTTTGCAATGTTTTAAGAATGAAAGCTAACTCAAGCTGGATTTTCATCATGGTGCATTGTGATTGATGACAATATGGTTGTGCCAAATGTAAAACTACATTATGAATACTAACACACATTAGATTTCACTTACCATGAAATGATTTAAGGACGAAATCTAACTCTAGCTAGATTTCCATCACGGTGCAATGTGATCGATGATGATGTGGTTGTGTTAGATGGAAAAATACCTTATGAAAGCTAATGCACATTAGATTTCACTCATTGTCCCATGTAGTTAGAAGAAAAGTTAACTGCAGCAAGATTTCCATCATGGTACATTGTGATTGATGACAATGTGGTCATGCTAGATGGAAAAATACCCGATGAAGGCTTACACACATTAGATTTCACTCACAGTGCAATGATTTAAATATTAAAGCTAACTCTAGCTAGATTTTCATCACGATGCAATGTGATTGATGATGATGTGGTTTTTTTAGATGGAAAACTATCTTACAAAATCTAACTCACATTAGCTTTCACTCATCCTGCCATGTTAGTAGGAAACTAACTCCAACTAGAATTCCATCATGGTGTAATGAGCTAACACACATAATCTTTTACTCATCGTGCCATGTAGTTAAAAGGAAAGCTAACCCCAGCTAGATTTTCATAATGGTGAAATGAGCCAACACACATAAGCTTTTACTCATTATGCCATCTTCTTAGATAGAAAACTACCTTACGAAGGTAACACACATTAACTTTCACTTATCGTACCATGTAGTTAGAAAGAAAACTAACTCTAGCTAGATTTTCATCATGGTGTAATGAGTTAACACACATGGCTTTTACTCATCGTGCCATGTTGTTAGAAGGAAAACTGACTCTAGCTAGATTTACATCATGGTGTAATGTATTTGATGAAAATGTGCTTGTTTTAGATGGAAAAATACTTTATGAAAACTAACACACATTAGCTTTCACTCACCATGCAATGTTTTAGGAACGAAACCTAACTCCATCTAGATTTTCATCATGGTGCAATGCAACTGATGACAATGTGGTTGTGTTATATGGAAAGCTACCTTATCAAAGATAACACACATTAACTTTCACTTATCGTGCAATGGTTTAAGAACGAAAGCTAACTCCAACTAGATTTCTATCATGGTGCAATGTGATTGATGACAATGTGGTTGTGCTAGATGGAAAACTACCCTATGAAACCTAACACACATTGTGTATTGTTTGAAGAATTAAAACTAACTACATCTAGATATCCATCATGATGCAATGTGATTGATGATATTGTGGTTGTGTTAAATAGAAACTACCTTATGAAAAATAACACACATTTTCTTTCACTCATTATGCCAAGTTGTTGGAGCGAAAGCTAACACCAACTTAATTTTTGTCATGGTCATGGAGTTAGCTTTCACTCTAAAAAATTGACATGTATGTTGAGATAGAATTGCTTATTTGATGACAATGTGGTTGTGCTAGATGGAAAACTACCATAAGAAAGCTAACACATATTAACTTTCATTCGCCATGCAATTTTCTTATAAAGTAAACTAACTCGAAATAAATTCCCATAATGGTGTAATGTATTTGATCATAATGTGGTTATGTTGGATGAAAAATTATCTTATGTAAGCTAACACTATGATTAGCTATTATCATGAGCCATTTAATGATTGTCATGATTATCTATTATAATGACCTCCACAATTGTTTTTGTACATACACTTACAAATAGAATGATGCGTGGATTTATAATATTTTTGAATTCATGTTTTTTTCAATAAGTTGAAATTGTGGTAATAGTTTTTTTCGTTTTTTTCCAGAAACAATTGAGTTTGATGCGAGTAAAATTGCAAAAGAAGCGACTTCAAAAGGTTAGAGTTCTTTATCTTCTTCATATGTATGAATTGAGATGTTATAAAATATGTTTTCATCTTACTCTTTAATTGATTCTTTTAATTGTTTTCGAAACTACCGTAATATTTTCTACAAATGTTTTTAGATGCTAAGAACCATGATGCAAATGAAATTTCAAAGAAATCATCAAGGAAAAGAAAGAATACAAATATGAGACTGCAAAATTCTCCAACATTTGGTATGGCATTTTCAAATTTAGTTATTTACAAATAATTATACTATATTCTAGTATGCAATTTCACACTAGATGAACTTTGATATATCATTATGTGGGTAGTAAACTTCCATAGCACATAAACTTCCTTGTTCTTCTGCATGTGAATTAAAATGATGTATTATATGGTAGATTATTAATGTTTGATATTTCATGTTTTCGTTAACCATTGCAAACAATTTTTTCTACTATTGTTTCCAGATGCTGCTGAATGTGATGCAAATGAAACTACAATTAAAGCATCTAAGAAAAAAACGAAAAGCAAGTGGTACACAATCAAAGCCTACTCAAGTTGGTATGGTAGTTTTATATCTTATTTATTCTAATTTAGTATTGTTAGACTATATGATATTTTCAAATTTTAATAGAATATTAAATGATGATATTTATAATTATAATTTCATTTTGATTTATGCTAATAATTTCTTATTCTCGTTTTCATAATTGCTCAGTTCAAAAGCAAGTGAAATTCCACATCCATCAATCATGCAACGAGAAATACTTCATTCAAGTCAAAATATTATGAATGCACCAATTTGTACTTCTACTTTTCAAATGATTAGAAAGTATAATACATCCAATGAATATGAGTTTGTGGGAGATTGGTATGTTAAGATAGAATGTCCTCCAAATATGTTCCCTGATATGTGTCTGTTTGGATCCATAGGTGAAAAAGATCCAATTATATTAGGGATAGCTATTAATTGTTATGCTCATGGCGAGACTAACATTGTCTTTCAAGTGGAGGCTATCAATGGACAAGAAGTAAAATTAGTCTCTTGTACAATGGAGTACACAAAATTTAGACCAGATTTAATTGAAGCTTCAAGTAAATATCCGCCAAACACAATGAAAGAGTCAATGTTTAAGTTGAATAGTTATGAAAGCTTCAATAAATCGGGGTTAAAGAGTTGCATAGATCTTTTAGAATGTATCACAAAAGTTATAAAATATCGCAATGTCAAAAAGATGAAAACATCATCTGTGCTTCTTTATTTCCATCAAAGAGGTAAATTACCTCATAAAATACCAGAAGATAGACTTGATGCTCATATTCATGCTTTAAGGAGAATATATTTAAAATATTTGGAAGAAAAAATTGCATCAAGTGGTTTCACACCTACTACAGAATTTAAAAATACTGAGAAAATGGAAACTGAGACAGTGAAACTTGCAGATAATTGTGATGAAATTCATGAATCCTTCAAGGAATGTTATTTATTTTCAAGCTCCTTCGACCTAAAGGTGGATGTTCAAAGATGCATAGAAGCACCAAAATTGTTTAAATTGAGATCATGAGATGATGCAAATGTTTAGGTGTTGGTGAAATCTTTTTTAGAAAAAAATCAAACATCATTTCCCAATGCTCTCTTGATTCCATTTGATAAAAATGAGCCTGATCCACTAGTAAACCATGTGAAAATTGTAAATGAGACAGATATAAATGCTATAAATGTCAAATTTTGGATATTTGATGGCCAACATACCATTCAAGCCGCCAAATAAATTATAACAAATCCCAATTATAGTGTATCTGCAAAGGGAAAAAAAAAGTATAAAGAACGTTCTGCTCGATTCTTGGATCCGTCAGTTGATCCCAGTGTTGTGATTCGCATTTTTTGTCAACTAAATTCTGCAAATAATGTCTTCTTAAAAACTCCTTTCATTGATTGTGTGCGCTGTGCATGACAACTCTTAATTGGTAATGAAAAATTAAAGAAAAGGAGGATTGGAAATTCTAAGACATCGGATGACAAGGTATGTAATTTTAATTATTTTTGCACCTAAACTATTTTAATAATGGATTTTTATTATTATATATTGACTTATTTAATTTCAAAATATTATTCATATTTTCATATATACATTGAATTCTTATTATTTTATGTTTGTTCTTTTTAACAGGTTGACGATGAAATGTTGTGCTCCTTCTTTGATTGTCCACTTTCAAATTTTGCAGATAAAAAAGTTCTTTTATATCTAGATCAACCTATTTGGGATAAATGGGACACTGTTTTTAATTGTTACCAATTAGGTACATTGGACTATTCTCCGATCCAACCTGGTTCTCAAAAGTATAAGATAAATCATCTAAATACTTTGACAGCTACTTCTTTTTGCCCCCTTCAGGGATTAACCATTGAAGAAATTGGCTCTGTAGCAAATAAGATATTGGATGGAACCATTTGGTTTTCTATTCCATCAAACCATCCAACTGATGCCATAAAGTTAAAAGATTATTGTTCTAAATTGAAAACAAAAGGAACAATCTTGGATGCAATGGTTCAATACTGTCAAAGTCACGATAAAAAATTGAATGATAAGAACCACATCCAACATTCTTGAGCATTATGAAATAAATGTTATCATATTTTCCATTTTTTGTACAACTGTTGAAGGGTCTACTTATGTAAAAGGATCGCGGAAAACAAAAATAGAGTCATTTTCTCAGTAAGCATGTGAAGTACTCAACAGATTAATAAGTGGATCAACAAATGTTCAACAAGATGACAACTTTGAATTTGGGTGCAAGTTTGGGGGCCCTATCCTTCTCTCGACACTTTTGCACTCGTTCCCTTCTTTGGTTGAGCTAGTACTATATATCGACCTTGTTGTTCTAGATGCACTTGCTTTGAAAGAAGAATCATTCCACATGGCTTATTATATTGAATTGTTTCGATTTTTTATCGACAAAATGGGTTCACAGAATTTACTATAGTATTGTTAGAAGACCTTTGGTCATTTAAAGATGTCCACTAAGCTTTGGAAATTGCCATAAGGAACTCCAAGTTCAAGTATAACATCACTAAGGGAATTTATAGGTACAAACAAAATTTGTTTAGTTATGATATAGTTTTAAGTATACATTTCTATACCATAGAATTAAAAAAGGTTGAGGCTCCAGAACACTCTCACACTTTTAAAAACATATTTGATCAAAGTGAGAGAGATTTTGAATTCTGGGTGGATTTATTGGAAAAACACCAACAAAACATGGAAGTGAATGTAATTTTTTCTCTTTATGCGGGGACAAATTTAATCAAATCTTGTCTTAACTATAAAAGAAGAATTGCATGCATTGTACAAAAAGAGTCACAAAGGACAACCATGTTGAAAATTCACAAAGCTTTTCAACTGTCAGGATCAACATCCATCAACATCCTCGAAAATTTAGGTACCACAATTTGTTGTTTCCATTATAATTGTTTGGTTTTATCATTGTTTAGAAGTCTTAATTGCCTACTTTAGTACATAGACTAATGATGGGGATTGTAAAGCAGAAAATGTCGACAGTGGTCTACAAAACAACCATCAAGATAATGTGGATAATATTGAAAAAGGTTTGGAAATTGAAGCCAAAAGAGAAGAATATATCCTACCAGGTACGCAATTTGTTTGATTGTTTCTCTTGTTTTTATTTAATATTATATTTTCAACTATTAAACCCAAACTTGATGAACTCCTTGGAAAATTTTGGTACTACACTTCCTTAGATGTTTTTATTATATTGATTTGGATTATATTTTGTATATAATTCTTAATTCGCAAGTTTTTTTACTACAATGACTAATGATGGAGATTGTAGAACAGAAAATTATGAAAATGGGCAACAAATAAATAATCAAGTTAATTTGAACAACAAAGAAACAAATTTGGATGTGGAAATAGAAGGGAATGAAATTATTTTACCAGGTACATAATTTTTTTTGCTATTCATCTTGTTATTTTTTAAATATATTTATTTGCCGTATTGCATAACAATTTTGATTGTTGATTATAGGGAACTATAAGAACAAAGGAAATGATCAAGACCATGGTCACAAAATGATGGAAATGGAAAATCCATTAACAGATCAAATTTTGGTAGCATGTACTTACTTTGAACTCTTGTTTCTCTTGTATTTTGTTGATTATAGTTCACAATACAATGAATATAATAATTAGGATAATGTGTCACAAAGCTAAAAAATATGAACATACTCTGTCGATTATTTGTTGTGGTTAATTGTTTGTTTAGTTATTTAATGAATTTTATTCATTGTCACAATATTTTCTTTATGGTACAATTTATTTGATGACAATGTGCTTGTGCTAGAGGGATAACTTTCCTACACTGTCCAATGTTGTTAGAAATGCCATTGTGCTTCTGCTTGAAGTAAAACTAGCATACATTATATTTCCTTCATTGTGCAATGTATGTATTTGATAACAAAGGGGTTGTACTAGTACGAAAGCTAACACACGCTAGCTTTCATTCACTATGCAATGTTGTTATAAATTCCCTTGTGCTTGTGCTAGAAGGAAAGCTAACTCAGGTTAGCTTTCATTCACTATGCAATGTGGTTATAAATGGCCTTGTGCTTGTGCTAGAAGAAAAGCTAACCATGTAATGTTGTTGAAAATGCTCTTGTGCTTGTGCCATAAAGAAACCAACTTTATGTTACATTTCTTTCGTTGTCGAATGTATGAACTTGATGACAATGCCATTCTATTGGTAGGAAAGCTATCACATGTTAGCTCTCATTCAATGTGCAATGGTGTCGTTAGAAATGACCTTCCGCTGATGGTAGAATGAAAGCTAACATGAATTAAATTATATTTATGATGTAATGTATTTGATGATAATGTGCTTTTACTAGAAGAAAAATTAGCATGTTATTTAATGAATTTTATTAATTGTCACAATTCACAATATTTTTCATGTTTATTATAGTGACTAGCAATGCCAACAAAGACATTGATCAAGAGAATGTGGAACAAAGTTGTAATCAAGAACACAATATCATATCAGGTATATAAAAATGTTTTCTTTCTTGTTTTCATATTTAGTGAGTTTAATTCATTGTAACATTTCATAAGATATTAATTGTATATTATAGAGCCAAACACAAACAAAGATAAATATAGGAAGATAGTGAAACAATATTAAAATCAAGAACAGAATCTAATATTAAATATGTATAGCTTGTCAACTTGTAATTCTCATTTGTTTAATGATTTTTATTCATTTTCACCATTTTTTTAATGTTTAATACATAGAAAAATAAGGAGAACAAAGAGAATGATGAAGTGCAAATCTATAATCATAAACATAATATCATATTAGGTATTTCTAACTTGTCTTGTTTTTTTCTTATTTTTAAAATTTTAGTCCTTGTAAGAATGATAACGTTTTAGATGTTTATTATGGGGACAAATAAAAAGAATAAAACTAACAATTATCATAATATTAAAGATGTATATATGTATTTCTTTTTAAAAGTGGCATTGCAAATGTTTTCTTTCATTACCAATTAAGTAATAAACGTGTTATATTAAAAAAATAGATCAAAAGAATATTTAAATTGGTATTCCATTAAAGGTTTAACATTTTATTCTCTAGGTTCTATGCAAATATTGTGACAAAGTAATGGCCAATCTAAAAACAGTATACAAAGTACTCAAGGTGAGTGTATTTTTTTAACAATTATTTCTTAATGATTTTTGTAGCATGAATACAATGGCTTGATTATTTTATCTGTTATTGTGTTGCGGAAAAAATAAATGGAAAAAAATTAGTCATATTTGAATTAAAAGACATTTTTTATTACAGTGTTGATGATGATGCAACAAGAGAACATATTGAGAAAATGGGAAGGGTTGCAAATTGCGCAATATATAAAAAACAAATATGGTTTCATCCACATGCAATTTTTTTTTCTTGAAATGTGTTTCAAGAATGAATCTCTTGAGATTGGAATTTGGTTGACTAATTTGAAGCTAAACACGTCAAGAGTTCTAAAAAAATTGGTTTCAGATATATCACAAAATCAACTTCTGTTTGCGTGGACTGCTTCAGATTGCAAGCCACAAAAAGGAAATAAGGCCGCTGAGAATCTAACAAAAGTTATACACACTAAATCTTTGAAAAAAGTGTGGGATACATATAGTCAATATGATGTAACTAACATTGTTATAGTGGATTGTTCATATGAGAGAGTTAAAGAAAACCCCACAGAAAATGTGATTCTTGCAACTTCATTCGTTTGAAATAACCAAGGGGATAAATGGTTGATCGATGAGCTATGGAGAATGTTGAATAAGTTCAACAAAGAAACAGATGTCCGAGATACTTTGAAGGCTTTTCGGTGATGAATTTTTCTTCATTATATGTATGACCTCATGAATTATTACTATACATGCAACATTTTTCAAATTAAGTTCTTATATTTTATTATGCTTTGTCATTATTAGAAGTTAACATATTTTTATTTTATTATTATTTTTATATAAATATATTGAGTTAATAAAGGTTGTTAATTTCAATTGATGTTTAATGTATGAAGTTGGATGTAGACATTATTAGATAAATGGTAAGTTTGTTTGAATTGGACTATTCAATTAATTATTGCATGTGTGGTTTAATTGATCATTATATCTCTTATAAATTACTGGTTTGAAGAATGGTTAAATTTGAATTCATATGATTAGGTTGTATGTGGAAATTTACATATAAACAATTTGATTGCTTGTATTGGGCCCTTCTAATTATATTTTCCATTCATAGTGCTAGAAGGAAAATTACTATATGAAAGCTAGCATGCATTAACTTTGATGACAATGCGGTTAGAAGGAACTCTAACATGAATTATATTTACTTCATGACGTAATGCATTTGATTACAGTGTGGTTGTGTTAGGTGGAAAACTACCATATGAAAGCTAGTTAGTTTAATTGTTTGAATTGTGTCACTGTAATTATCTTTTCCCATTGCAGCTTTAGGAACTATTATTAATAACAAAAATAAAGTAGAATAAAAGTATTTGATTAATGTATATGTTATCATATCATTAGTTCAATCAATAGAATGAGGCTACTATAATTATATTTTTTAATTGCCATTTAACTCCTTATATAATTTCCATTGTGTAATAATGGAAAAAATTGACAATAGATAGGAATTACAAGAATTTTTAATATAATTTTAAATATTATGTTTTGATGTGTTTAAGTATTGAAATGAAGCTATGTTAATGTCAATGATGTTTATGGTTGCAGCACAGATGGGAATTAATATCAGTCGAAATATGTTGTTGATCTTTGAAATGGAAGGAGTGCTCTTCGCGTCATATACTAGAGATGAACCAAATTGTCCTACTCAAAGAATACCAAATTGGGAATTTGTTGAAAAGTCCTATTTTTTAAGGCCTTTTCAGTCAGAATTATTAAAATACCGCTTAAAGAATTATGATGTTGCAATATGGACATTAAATGGCACATATAAGTACATTCAACATGTACTTGAAAAATCAGATATTGATATAAGAGACTTTGAATTCACATGGGATAGGTCCCATTGTCATTTGTAAAAAAAAATTCAAAGCAGGGGGTACAATACAATATTATGAGAAAAGGTTGAGTGACGTGTGGTCCCAGTATGGAGAATCAAATGTATTACTAATAGATACATCAAGTCCTACTTCTCAATTTGTTGGATATCGGTCAAACCATATCTTGATAAAGGCCTATACAGGAGAAGAGGATGATACTTGTCTTATGCAAGTTTTATTACCCTTTCTTAAGACACTTCATCGTATCAAAGGGAAACGTGAGTACATTAGAATGTTCAATAGAACATCAACTTCACTGTAATAGATGATGATTTTTTTTCAGAAATTTGATCATAAAAAGCATTCTGATTTTTCAATACAACCTCGACATACTTTTTAGTGTTTATATATTTTTTGAAATATATGGGAATTTATAGTTATAATAATATACATTTTTGTTGTTGTTTAAAATTGATTTCGCATTGGCTTTCATATTTATTTACTTATGTGTATTACTACTTGTGTATAAAATGAAATTTAAAGTTTAAAATAATGATGCAGTTCTTACCAAAAAGATTAGAATCATTTACTTGATAATAAATGCTAAGTGGTCTATTCATGTTAAATTAATACAAAATGGGTCATAGGTGATTTAGTTAAACCTTTTGAACTATTTAAGATATTTTATTTCTCAATCCAAAACTTCTCCTAAATTTATATACTTCAATAAATTAAATTTTGTAACCGCGATCATAATCATTGACTTAATGATTTTTAGTTGCCTATAATATGCATTCATATGAATTTATAAATGACAGATGTGATTTTGAAATAGAGTTTTGTTGTAAATAAATTTTCATTTTACTTGCTTTCTTTGAAATTATATGGCATTAGACTCCATTATTTCTGAAAATAAACGAAAAAATTCAAGAACATTGCACACTGAATGAAAGCCACCTCTATATTATATTCTTGTAACTTTGACTGTAGGAAAGCTAAAAGGTAGAGATGCTATATTTCCTAACTTTCCATCTAACACAAACATAATTACATTGCATCGCGAGTTGGCTTTCATATGTTATTTTTTCATCTAACATATCAAGATTGTCATCAAATACATAGCACCATGAAGGAAATCTAACTCGAGTTAGATTTCCTTATAACAACATTGCAGGGTGAACGAAAGCCAATGCATGTTAACTTACAAATGTTAGCTTTCCATCTAACAAAACCACATTGTCATCATATACATTACACTGATAAGGAAATCTAACTCGGGTTATCTTTCCTTCTAATAACATTGCATGCTGAATAAAATATAACACATGCTATTTGTTGATTTTTAATTACTTATAATACACATTAATACTCATGTATAAAAGTGAAATTTAAATTTTGAAAAAATGATGCAATTCTTACCAAAAAAATTAGAATCTTTAATTGAAAGTAAATGCTAAGTGGACTATTCATGTTAAATTAATACGAAATGGATCATAGCTAATTCAATTGAACTTTTTGAACTATTTAATATATTTGGTTTCTCATTCAAAAACTTTCCATAAAATTGTATACTTAAATCAATTACTATTTATAATCATAAGTATAACATATTTTAAAATAATATGGCATAATGACTTTGAATTGCCTATAATATGCATTAATACGAATCTATAAACGAGGGATGTAATGTTAAAATAAAATTGCATTGCAAATAAATTTCTATTTCTTAAAAATAATTTAATTCATAATGAGTGTTGAGGGATGTAATGTTAAAATAAAATTGCATTGCAAATAAATTTGTATTATTTAAAAATAATTTAATTCATAATCAGTTTTAAGTGGATTGTTCAATATGATTAGAGGAAATACATAGATGGGTTAAGTTTTTGAATTGTTTGAACTATAAAGGCATTTGAATTCATTGTCCAATGATAAATTTTTACAAATTCATATTTTTAAAATAAATTGAAATCATACCATATTTGTCAACAAGCCACAAAATTATTTTATTGTATTTTAGTTAATTATATGCATGAATATGAGTGCATAAATGTGATAAATACATTTTGAAATAAAACTACATATAAACTACTAAGATGCATTTTGTTTTTAAAATTTTTAGAATTTCTTGATAATCCGTGTTAAGTAGAATATTCATGCTAAATTTGGGAGAATATGGGTCATACATGAATGACTTCATTTTTTTTAGTTTCCTCGAATATATTAGATAGAAAACCTCTTGCAACATAGCATGTCAAAATTAAGTTTTTTGCAATTTTTTTGGATTATTTCTTTTCAATATATATCAATGTCTCACCATTCTTAACATTTAATAAATTATGGATATTCATACATATATCATTATTTATGGCCAGTAACCATCTTCTACTTCTAATTGAGACAATGTTTTCTTTCGAATGTTTGACTACTAAAGTTTTAGAATAAGTAATGATAAAATTATAATTGAAGAAATAGTTTCCTCCATTAATCATGGTAAATGGGAGAATAATTTGTCATAGATGAGTGACTTTGGATACACACTTAATCTTGAAAATCAATATCTTAAATAACTTATTTGTAGTTACTTTGAATCATTAGTAATCAAAGAACACGAGGACATACAAAGTTTGACTAAAATTCATTAAAAATGTGTTTCGACATCTATCTCTAATTCAATATATTAAAAATTCTTGTCATTTTCTCCTCTTCATGAAAGCAATGATCGAACATGGTGTTTTATAATATAAATCTTTTTAGTACTTCAGTCACCTCAAATATAGTATAGAGCATGTCTTAGAGTATTATAGTATAAAATTATCTGTGCAATTTCATTCAATTTGGATTATTCCCACATAATATATCTCATTGTCTCAAAGATTTTAACATCTACAAAATTATTAATATGCATAGACTCATCAGGATTTATGTCCAACCCATCTAGTTCTAATTGAGATGTAATATTTCCTAGACTAGTTCTATTTGAGATGTAATATTTCCTTTTGAAAGGTTGAATACTAAAGTTTTACTTGAAATAAATAAAAAATATTAATTGAGAAAATACTTCACTGGATTAATTATTCCAAATTTAATGGAATAGTTCTTTGAGTTGATTTTTCTAGATTTAATAGAATATGTATTTAGAGATTTACAAAAAAACTCAATGTGGATGAAGTCCTTGCAATAGAATATTTCCAAATTTAATGAAATATGTGTTTGTTGCTTCTACAGCAAACATGTCAGAATGTTTAAAAATGTTTAAATTTATAATTGCACAGCCATCGAATATCCAACGACCTGAACATAGTTATTGTTGAAAATATAGGACAAACAATTTTAAATATGACATTATTTTATTAAAAAAAACCTACGAACTAGTGTCATAAATTTGATGACATATCTGTCGAAAAACATATGAACTAGTGTGAGACATCTGACACATATCCATCGAAAAACCGATGAAATAGTATCGAAAATCCGATGACATATTCATCGAAAAACCTACGAACTAGTGTCGAAATTGACAGCGCTAAAATAATTCAAAAGGCTTAGTACTTTTCATCATTGATGTCCGACACATATGTACGATACGTCGGATGTCGTCACATTCTATCGTTGATTTTTGGGTTCAAATCCTATTGTGAATGGAAGAAGATATATCTATATTAATGATAAATCATCATCTAATTTGACTTTTTCATAACAACAAGACATTGATTATTTTATTAAAATTCATGCTTTGTCCCATGTGTGATATTAGTTGATTATTAAATCAAACAAAAAGTCGTATTTCATTCATTTTTTTAGTATGTTAATACTTGATTTTGGATTATATAGGAGGCTCAAATGCCATTAAGATTGCTTATGATCCAGATGAGAAGAAGCCAGCTAGTTTGAGTTTAATACATCATCTCGCTGCCACTAAAGATCATTACACCAAGTCACACCAAAAATAATGTAGCATCAATTGCTATGACAATTTTGCAGTCTTGAAGACCGGCAAAACATGCGCAAACATTTCATCTCATCACATGCAACTCAACAAACGGAATTAAAAAAATGAAGAGGATCCAAGAAGAGAAAGAACAACTCTTCACCATCATTAAAGAAACTTAGAACACGAGATTTGTCACCACGTTATTTGAACTTAATTGTAGCTACCACACATTCATGGCCAAAACGGCCACGATTATGGAAGGGAGTTACAACGCATACTATGTCACTAGATTGAGTAGAAATAAGCATAGTTTTATGGCATCATTAATACCAGTTTCACACCTAAATGTTTTGAAGAAGATTGCTCATAATTGTAGTACAAAAAAAATGTCATTTTAACCACACTTTAACAAAAATCCTCAATTTTTAAATAGTGGTGTAAAAGTGGAGATAATGTGGGCATACAAAAGTGGTGTTAAGTTTTATGGTGTAAAACATAGTAGCATAATTAGGTTATATTGGTCTTTTGTGTACGCAAATTTCGAAAAAAATTGAATTCATCGAATACGAAAAATCCACATTTTAATTATTAAAACACTATAAAATATAATAGAAACACTAGATTTATTGGTTACCAAAACCATGTGCCCAAAACCACTTACATCCTTGCTCATTCTGGAGTCAAAGTTAACCCTAACACAATTTAAACATTAATTAATTAATTGCAATGTAAATAGTGGTAAATGTTATTTACTTACTTCTTAAAATAATTAATAACTATTAATAACTAAGAGCTTTTTATCTTATATTATTGGCATTATCTTTTTGTTTTCTTAAATAGTAATTTTGGTTATAAAAAATATTTTAAAGAAATGAATTCTTTTAAGTTTAAAATTTAATGGTTGATATTTAATATTTCATTAAAAATATTGTATATGTTTAACTAGATATAAATGTTATATATATAGTTGTGTATTTAATTAAAAATATTATATATAAGAAGTCTACTTCCCTATTTTATTCTTATTGGATTTTTTCGTTAAGTATTTTTTGGGTATCGAATTGTATTCCTATCCGTATTTGTACTCAAATCATGCTACTATGGTGTAAAAGTGGAGTTTACAAAAAAATTTAGTTTTGATGTTAAATGAACACGTGACATTCCATGGTGTATGGTGCAAACCACCAAAACCCTCCTAGGTTGATTTATGTTTTGTGGTGAAAACCACCAAAGCTAATCCCACATTAATTGAAATTTTGTGATGAAAAGAACCAAACTAAAATTAGTATATATGTATAAATATAAATATTTAATACAGATATTACAAAATAAACTAGTGTAAACCACCATAAAATACCAAATAGTGTAAAAAAAACACAATCTCCTTATATTTATCAATGTTGTGCTTTGATATGAGGTTATTATGGATGCCATATAAAGTTTAATGTGAATGCCACTTGTCATATATAAAATTTTTATAGAAATAAATTAATTATATCAACAAATATGAAGTTTAATGTGAATGCGGCTTGTCATCTATAAAAAATTATAGAAATAATTAAGTTATATAAATAAATTAATTATATAAACAAAAAAAATATTAGGAATTTGACTATTAATAAAGACAATTACATTTTCTTAGTTAATAACAAAATCTAAAAATATTTACTAAAACAATTATTGAAATTAATTCTCTAATAAATATATATTCATCAAGTTAACATAATAATGTTAAGATAACAATGATAATGTATACAAATTTATCATTTTAATCTATTTGACATCAATTTGTAATTAAAATTTATCAATTCACTATATCATATATACTGAAGAAAAATCATAATGTTTTTCCAAGTTATTTACAATTAGTAACCATAAATAAAAATTTTATGAAAACAATAAAAAGAAATACATCTTCTTAATCATTAGTTCCATAAATTACTCAATGTCCGTTTATAACATTTTATTTTATATATGGCATATATAAAACTAATAATTCAATTTTCATGGTTTAAAAGCTAGTTTTCAGTCACTAAATCTTATACACTAAAACTGTAAAAGAAAAACATTGACTTTAAAAAAATTTAATGTCAATATTAATTAAAATTTAATTATATATATATAAAGTTTTATTAAAACTGTTTTTAAATCATTAATGTATTATGTTGCTATTAATTAAAATTAAAATATTGTGCATAAAAGTTAGATTAAAACGAGTGGAAATAGCAACATAGTTGCTAAGTACTTGCCTCTTAAGAAAAGTTTCAAGAAAATAGTAATAGGTTGAATATATAAAAAAAGTAACAATAGATGTAGCAGAAAGATGTTCTATGAAACCACCACCAATGTTAGATGGATGACTTCATACTCTTTAAAATAGTTTGAGTTTTTACATCTACTTCAATTGGAGGCCTAATAAAACAACCATTGAGTTTGCACAAAATCATATAATTTAAAAGTTGGGTTAGTGAGCATAAATATGTGTTGCACTACAAGTAGTCAATAAAAGTTACGGATCCCATTGAAAAAATACACTTCCCCAAATTCCAGAGAGCTTAAGGTTAAAAACATGTCACAAACAAAATTTATTAACAAACATATCAAAAGACATAAAATCTGGATTAAATAGCTTAACTAATTCTTCTAATGCTATTTTATAGCTTAGCTTGTTTATTTGATGTAATAAATAGAATGCCATTTTGCTAATGCAAAGTTAGTTGTTTGACAATGAAGAAAATTATTATGATGAAATATAATATGTATGTGTCAATTAAGTGTAGATGGTTGTTTGGTTTGAATGAGAAAATGATCAAAAACCTTTAAAATTAGAAAATTATTGAGAATACTTATATTAAAACTAGGTCCTTTGTGGGCAGTGGGAATGAGAAAATAATTATAAAAGTTTTCATTTGGCCATAGGTACTTTAAAATGATCTTATAAAAGATCCAAAAAACACATGATTTAAAGAGTTCCTCAATTTTAGTAAACATTAAAATATATATTTTTTAAGAAACCAAGCTTCATGTAAAAAATGAAAAATATTAAAAATTGCAATTTGAAATATTTTAAGAGAAATTTCTTGTAAAATGTATGACAATAAAATAACTTTTTGTATCTATTTAGAATTTCTAAATAAAATTAATTTCAATATTTGATGTTTTTTTACTATATCACACACTTAACAATGGTATTTAAACTTGACTCAATGTAATTGTTTAAATTTTAATTGAGAATGAATTAAACCAAGTCACATATTTAAGGATAACATGCTTGTTAGCTTAAATAGTGTTGTATTGGATATTGATGTAAAGGTTCTTACAATCTTTGACCTATATTATCAAAAGAAGTT
>LPNX010566504.1:87621-114042 GCA_001517045.1 Pseudotsuga menziesii | reverse complement strand
TATATGATGCAGATAAAATGGATCAATAATGCCATGTCAATGGGAACAAGAAGTAGTGTTCAGACAAAAATGGAAATGGAATGCAAATGAGTCTCCAGGTTTAGTTTCTGGTAACATTGGGCGAAATGGCACTCAAGGGGTGAACCTCAACTAAACATAAGCTCCTTTGTTCGGCTAAAGCTGCTGCAACAGGGGTACTCATAATCGATTTGTTTGGTGAAATCATTGGAACAGGAATACACTTCATAACCACTTTTGTTTAGCTCAACTGTCCCGACAGAGGTACTTTTTATAAGAACTTTTGCTTGGCTAAGTTGTTGTGATCTCTTACGAAAAAATCCCTGGCCTTATGCCTACGGGGAATTGAACCATGCTATATGGCCTGATGTGCGGCCATCTTCACAGCATCGCCATGGGTAGACTTAGTGAGTAGTCAAGTGGTCGGAAATTCAAATGACCAATCATACATCCTAGGTTCCATTCCCACCCGATGTTATTGAAGTGCATCCAAATCCACTTGATAAAAACCCACTTGAGCAACTGAATCTAGTAATTCCCTGGATTAATAAATCAATGTTTCCTCCTTATTCAGTACAATAGCCTGAACTATACAGAGACAATATGCTTTAAGCTCCAAAGCAATAAGAGTTTCAGGCTCTCAATAGGCTTAAATAGTGTGTGAATCAAGTCCATCGAAACATTTTGTTACAAATGTTAATAGCCTGAACTATAAAGAGCCAAAACACCTTAAGCTCCTAAGTGATAAGAGTTTCAGGCTTAAATTGTGTGTGAATCGAGTCCATCGAAACATTTTGTTACAAATGTTAATAGAATTTAGATATCCACAGTTGAAGCAATGAACTTAAGCATGAGGATCCCTGTTCTGAGTATACAGCTCCAATTAATTTGTATTTCTTCCATCTAACATATTTTCAATGGATAACGGCTAAATATCTAGCAAAATTGAAGGCAAATGAAATCAGTACCGGATCGGTGATGAAAGACCTACCGGAGGCAAAGCTCTTCACGCACCTCATCACGTTCATGGTGACAGTCAGGTGAATTCGACTGGACACGCATAGAAAACACTACGCTGTGGCTGCATCCTAGGATTGTTGTGCAGTTGCGATCAGCGAGTCTTGAACTCGTGCCTTCCTTTGGATGAGAGGCAGCCTACGTGGATATAATCATATCATTGCACCGATGATGTGTAAGCAATTTAAAGGCCGCTTCCCAATCATACACATCGTCTATGATTAAATTGGAAGTCTTGCTAGGTTGTTAGTAACAAATTATTTTCTTGGTACTTGCAGAGAGAAGTGAGGGATTAATAATGAATTGACCCACACTTGTACTTATCTTGATGTCATAGTTGCCACTTGTCATCTGAAAACCAGATACCAAATTCCAAAGCTGACATCATTTGTGATTGGCCAATTACAACACAAATAAATACATTTTTATTATAATTAAAAATTATTATTTATAAAATTATAAAGTTAAACATTATAAACAACATTTAAATTTTTATGTACCTTTGAACTAATAGGTGAGTCAACCCAAGTTGACTTGCAATCGATTACAATATACCTGCTGAGGTAGGTATATAAAGGATAATGTTTGGAAATTTCTTTGTCAAATATGAGATCCATACAATCTTTTATTAAACTTGTTGACCACTAAACAATTATTGAAGAAAGGTGGTTTAGCACAAAACAATCCATTGAAAAGCAAAAGGAATACTTCAGTTACAAGTTGTTTTTCCAGGGAAACAATTCTTGTAGAGCGGTTGTTTACCATAAAACTATACCTTGTTTTCGTCAAGATGAGCAACACTGCGGGCTCTGCTCCATATGGATTCAACAGAATGAAAATCTTTATTCTTGGAGCCCGTCCTATTATTGGAAATGTGAGAACCACAGACCAGTAAATAACCATAAATGCATGCGTCGACGGCTATGCTCCATATGGATTCAACTGAATGAAAGGCTTTATTATCTTCCAATGAAAACATAGAATTGGATTCACCATTAAAAACAATTAGGAACTCGGTAATAAATCTTCTTGCATTTTAATTTCTTGAATGCAACCAAAAATTCTGTATATATGCTTTTGACATGGAGGGAAAATGAGTTTTTTTTGGTATTTTTTTAAAATTTGCTAGCCATACATCAACAATTTTAGTAATTTTTATTTTTTAAAGTGGAGGAAAACTGTGTTTTTTGGCAATTTTTTTTCGTTTCCAATCATATATCAACAATTTTAGTGACCAATGTAATTTTTTTATTTTAACATGGAAGGTAAATAGAATTTCCATTTTCATAAAATTCTCAAATGAATTTCTTGAAGTTTCCAAAACATTCAGCAAACATTTTAGAAGGATAAACAAAAATCTCAAAAATCTATTATTACAATTTAAGAAACAAGAATCATTTCAAATAATTTAATCATAAAAACATTAATACTCTAGTGTGTGAAACGATATTAAGAAACAATAAACACCTTTATAAAAAGTGAAGAATAGCTCTTCTTCGTTACTTTGGATATTTAAACAATCTAATGAACTTAGAGATATCCATCCTCAACTTTAATAATGTGAGGCCTTTCATAACTTGAGGAAGATAGGCAATATCATGAAGTATTTGAGCTTTGAAAACATATTAAAATATCCATCATATTAACCAAACAAACTCATTAATGTATCACAAAGTACTATATTTTTTTTAGGTACAATCAAATCGAATAAAGATAGTATGGTTGTTTTCAAATAAAATAAGGATTTGGATTCTAATTTAAATAAGTAATTATGTTATATTAATTATAAAATCTTAGCTATGGATGTATCATACTTAATAAAGTATCCAATATCTTAAGGTGCAACCGTGTTATGAGGTTTTTGCAAAATAAAAAAAGGTTGCACCTATGGTGATTTGATCCGCCCTAAGCATGATAGATCTAGAATTAAGATGGATTTACTTTGATTTTTTGAAATTCTCAATCTATTGAGAACCTAGAGGGATCAAAACAAAATTAAAATACAAATATATCAATGCTTAAAATATCAAGAATAAAAGGGAAATATATGTTAATTTATTTTATTTCCATATAGTATTATTTTATTACTAGGAAATGGAACTTCAAACTAAATCTATGTGTGCATACATGGTGGATATGTTGCATAGATGGTATAGTTTTATTGGTCATGATATACACTACCACCTTTTGTTAGAAAATAGTCTTTGTGTACTTGATTACTTCGATTCTATATTAACATATCCATTCCTCAATGATATGAATATATATTAACATATACATGCCTCAAAGATAGGGCTGAAGGCATGGTCTTCCCCATTGTAAAGTCATTCCGAAATCCCTAGGATAGGTACGTATTGTTCAAAACCACCTAATGGAACAAACATCATTTATCGTAGACCAATGATACCTCAGGATCCCATGTGTTGTTGGTGGAGGCCTTCTTAGCCTTCAATATCTAGAATATTCCTTTAGGACTTAAGGTTTAGGTCTCCTCCATTGACCATGTTGAAATATTGAAAACCACTAGACCTAGATGTACTTCACGATGGATATTAATTTAAAGTCCCCTGTGATGCTTTGAGGAAATTTCCATGGCTTTGGATTCCTTAGTGGTTTCTTCTAGGAAAAACAGATTGTCTTCCTCCCCGTAATTCCATTCCCAAGGCCCTATGGAAGCTACATAATTCTAAAAACCACCAAATGAAATTGACATTCTCAATCATAGGAAAATGTTACCCTTAATAGGTAAAGCATGATTGGTGAAGTAAACTTAGTTAACCCTAGATGGCTAGAAGATTCTTTTAGATCTTGGGGTTCAAGTCTCCTCCACCAACCATGTCTCAGGCCTTAAGTCCATAATACGTAGATATTAGAATTTGAATGCCATTAAGTTCTTCAAGTAGAGAGTTTGATAATGTAGCAACAATTGAATGGAGAATGGACATACAAACTAAGCAAAACAAACCACACAAGAAACAGACAAGTATTGCTCAAGAACTTCCAGTATATTCATCATAATAATATCTGGTGTTACAATGTAGTTTACATAGGTAGAATTCGAATGCACGAGTAATGAATTCGAATCCTCCAAGAGGATACGATTGTAGCTAACTGAATCTATAACTCAAGGTCTCACAATCAATATCAGAGTCCAAATAGAAAAATCCCTGATGACCAATAACTCCTACAAGTACTAACAACTAGTTAACTCACTGCAACTGAGTGTGGTAGGTAGGAAAATATCTCCTCCCCATGCAACCATGCATTATCCATTAGAGGAAATTTGGGGTCTAAAATGGGCCTTATAAAAAAATGTGCCAAAAATACATTTTGTGAGTTGGAATTCAAGAACCAATAGAATTTCAATAAAATGAGTCAACAATAATGGTTGAATTGACATATTTGTCATAAAAGAAAACTACTTTTTGTGTTCGTATTTTCAACATATCTCCCTGTGTTTTCACTCAAATTCTAAGCAGGAGAGCTCATTGGATGAGGAATTTAATTCCGCATCCAACGAGTACCCACACTGCATACTTTTGATGGACCCCGCTATCCCAAAATTAAGAAATACCTAAAAAAACATGATGATGATATCATCATCATGTTTTTTCAGGTATTTCTAGTTTTTGGGATAGAGGGGTCTGTCAAAATTATGTAGTGTGGGTACTCGTTGGATGCGGAATTAAATTCCTCATCCAATGAGCTCTCCTGCTCAGAATTTGAGTAAAACACAGGGAGATATGTTGAAAATACGAACACAAAAAGTAGTTTTTTTCGTTCTTCCTCCAAAATTAATAACTATTATTTTATTATTTTGACTATTATTTTATTATTTTTGTTAGGAGGCCCATTTTACACCCCAAATTTCCTCTAATGCACGCATTAGTAGTGCTAGCTTAACTGACAGAGAAGTAACTAATTGTAGCTAGGGGATAACTAAGGATAACTAGTACTAACACCAATTAACTGAAGTAGGTTGGTGTTGGGACTCCTAGTGGCTCCTAAAATGTAGGGATTGGTCTAAGAGGTTTCCCAACTGATGCATGCACATGCATTAAGTGGTAGTTATCCTCTAGTAGTTTTCCCCACACTTCAATGAGTGGTACATGTGTCCCAGTTGGGCCAAGTGGACCCAATTGTACTAGTGGAATTAATTAATTAAATAAGCTTCATGTGTTAGGATAATTAATCTAATAGAGAGTATGAACAAGGGAGGATTAATAATATTAACACCCCCCATGAATCCTAACATGGAAAATTGTGGGCCCTGGTAACAAGACCATAGGTCACCCAATATACAATCTAAGAGACATAATACAAATGAGGTAGGAAAACCTCTTGGGAAAACCCCCCTCAAGATAGGAACAAAGAATCGAGCCTTAATGCCCAAAAGAGACCTAAGAAAGGAAAATATAATTTCAGTAAAAGACTTGGTAAAAATATCTACAGTGTGATGGTTCTATCATGCACCAATTCCTGAATGTATTGCATGTGAACTTCTATGTGCTTTGTCCTCTGCTTCTGAATAGGATCACTGGAGATCTTGATTGTACTCTGGTTGTCATAATAAAGATATACTATAGGTGAATTCTGAATCCTAAACTCTGTTAAGATGCCGTGCAGCTAGATTGCCTGAATAGTTGCATTGACAACTCCATGATACTCTACTTCTATTGAAGAAAGTGCAAGGGACGCTTTCTTCTTCCTGGACCAACAAATTGGCCCAGATCCAATCATGAATACAAAACCCAAGGTGGAGTTCCTATCATTTCCATCTCCTTCCCAGTATGAGTCTATAAAGCCTGTGATATCTAGTTATGATCCAGCAGCATAGTGGATCCCATAATCAATAGTACCCTACACATAGTGAAAGATCCTCTTTGCTTCCTTCTAGTGCAACTCATTTGGCTCCTGCATATATCTGGCAGCAGCACTCACAGTATAGGATATGTCTAGTCTTGAACGAGTGAGATACAGAAGGATTCCAATGAGCTGTCTATAGAGAGTGTTGTCCACCAAAGGTGTGGATCCACCTTCTTCAAGCCTGATTCCTGATAATAAAGGGCAGGGGGCTTCCTTGCAATCCTCCATGTGGAACCTCTTATGCATGTCTGATGAATACCTAGACCGTGAGATCCTAATTCCTGAATCCTTTTGACTTAATTTGAGACCAATGAACTATCTTAATAGTCCTAAGTCAGTCATAGAAAATGCTCTATTAAGAACATACTTGATGTTGCTCAATCCAGCATCAAAGCTGCAAGTAATGAGCAAGTCATCCACATACAATACAACTAGAAACAAGAACCCCCCTTCTTCTTCATGTAGACATTGGAATCAGATTTTCACCTTTCAAACTTTTGATAGATGAAGAAGGAATCCATCTTGGAGTACCATGCCCTTGGGGCTTGTTTGGGTCCATACAGTGATTTCCATAGTGTGTAGACTAAGGAAGGATCATCAATAAACCCCTTAGGTTTCTTCATATAGATATCCTCCTCCAAATCACCATGGAGGAAGGAAATATTCACATCCATGTGGTGTACTTCCCATCTCCTGAAAGCAACAATAGCCACTACCAGCCTGAAAGAGTCCATTCTAGCTATTGGAGTGAATGTCTCATTGTAGTCCAAGCCTTGGACCTGAGAATAACCTTTTTCCACCAACTGAGCCTTGTACTTGGTTGTGGTCCCATCAACAACTATTTTGGTTTTCTATATCCATTTGCACTGTACCAACTTCCTTCCTGGAGGTAAGGGGACAAGTTCCCAGGTCTAATTGTCATGTAGTGATTCAAACTCCTCATCCATCGCTACCTACCATCTAGGATCATGGAAAGCCTCCCTGAAGGATTGAGGATCTGACCCAAGCATCATAAAACAACTTTCAGCAAGAAGAGGATCTATGTGAGATAGTGAAACACTCTCCTTCTGATACTGGGACCTCATTCCTCTTTTGTCATCTGGATCCCCAGCACCATCTCTAGTCGCCTCTATCAGTTGCTTAGCCCATTTAGGCTGCTAGGATGAAGTAGATGTTGGATCTGAATCTAAATCCCTTTGAGTTGTAATCTCAATGTCTAGATCATACTGGGATGACTCCTCTTCTGAATTTGAATCAGAGATGTCAGGATTTAAAACTGAAACTGCAGTAGGAAGTGAAGGAATGTTTATACCTTCATCAAATTCAAATGGAAGATGTGATGATGATGGAACTGAGAATGGCATGAAGCGAGGGAAACAGTATTCCTTGGAGGCATGATCAACAATCCCTTTCACTACAATATCCCTGGTTGAGATATTGGTGATCTCTACTAAGTCGGATCCAAAAAATACCTGCGTTGGTGAGCCAATATGGGTCATCTGATAAACAGATAACATATTAGCTACAAGTGATGGAACATATAGGACATCTATGAACAGATTATGATTCACTCTGATGGTGCCCTTTCCTGCTGCTGGAATTTGGGAATCATCTCCCATGTGAATAGTGGGACCTTCTTTGACACTAAGAGAGGAGAATATATCCTTGGAGCAAACCATGTGGTTGGAGGCTCCTAAATAAATCAAATAGGATGTAGACCAAGGTAGTCCTTCTTTCAAAGCATGACATATTTCATGTCCATTATCAGACTATTTTTCTCTTTGAATGTTATGCTACATGAGAAGTGTAGAAATTTCATCAAGTTCTTTCCTCATTATACAATGATCTTCAGGGCGATACCATTTTTCACAATAGGGACATAATGTTTTCCCAAATTTCTTCTTCTTAGAGCTGGAGGCCCTTTCGGAATCTTGCTGATTTTGTTTAGGATTCGAATTAATTTCCTTTGGGTCCTTCTTCTTTGATTTCCCCTTTGCTTGCACTTTGGAGGAGTCAGTAACCAATAGAGCTTGATCTTTGGAATTCTGGATGACTCCCATTCGAATCAATTTGTCTTGTTCCTTGATTAAGGACCCAAAGAATGAATCTAGAGAAGGAAGTTTTGAATCGAGAAAGCTTTATCACTTGGAATGAAACATAGATACATATACAGAGTACTCAGGGCCTAGTTTTCTAAGAATGGAATGGACATTATCCTCATCTTTTCACTTTATGCCACACTGTCTGCATTGGAGCACTAGAGACTTGAATTTGGAGAAGAATTACTCAATGGTCTCGAAACTACTAGAATGTAAAGATAAGAACTCATTCTCTAGAATGTGTCCCCAAATCTCATCTTATTTGTTAAAACATATATCAAGATTCTTTTAGGCTTCTCTAGGAGTCCTCAATCCTTCTAGATGGAAGAGGATATCTCTGGGAATATAAGTACATCAGTACCCGAATGCTTCATCACAATGATTTTAGGAACTTGTTCCGCTTTACCGGCTAATGAGGTTTAACATGCCATCCATGTATGATCATATGGTAGCCATGCTTGCGCAAGGCCAGCTGCATATAAATCCTCTAATCAAGGTAATTGGAAGTTGTGAGGATCCGTGGCTCAGGAGTTTGAGAGCTCACAATTGCTTTGGTTGTACGGCTGTAGTACGGATGTAAGACTTCTCTCAAGCTACGTAGCACCTGTCAATTTCACTGTAAATAACACTAAAACATATGAACTATTATAATAATGCTTTCCTCCCAACATGAACATGTTTTCAGGGAACGTCACGCCCTCAGAACTCCTATGAATAAATCCAAAGCTAACACATCATCAAAGGGGACTTCTGTGGAAACCCAGCTCCTTCTGATGTTCGATGGGGAGAAACAAGCATGAAACCTTCCCGAGAAGGCTCTGATAACATATTATAATTTGAATTCCATTAATATCTTCAAGCAGAGAGCTCTGATAATGTTGCAGCAAATGAATGGAGAATGAACATACAAACTAAGCAAAATAAACCACACAGGAAATGGACAAGTATTGCTTACAAATTTCCAGTATATTCATCATAATAATATCCGGTGTTACAATGTAGTTTACATAGGTAGAATTTGAATGCATAATTAATGAATTCGAATCCTCCAAGTGGATAATATTGTATCTAACTGAATATCTAACTCAAGGTCTCACAATCAATATCGGATTCCAAATAGACAACTCCATGATGACCAATAGCTCCAACAAGCAGTAACAACTAGTTAACTTAGTGCAACTGAGTATGGTAGGTAGGAAAAACACTCCTCCCCATGCATTGGTAGCACTAGTTTAACTAACAGAGAAGTAACCGATTGTAACTGGGGGCTAACTAAGGCTAACTAGTACTAACACCAATTAACTGAAGTAGGTTGGTATTGGGACTCCCAGTGGCTCCTAAAATGTATGGATTCATCTAGGAGGCACACCAACTAATGCATGCACATGCAATAAGTGGAAATTATCCTCTAGTAGTGTTCCCCACACTTCAATGACTAGTACATGTGTCCCAATTGGGCCAAATGGACCAAATTGTACTATTGGACCTAATTAATTAAATAAGCTTCCTAAGTTAGGCTAATTAACCTAATAGAAAGTATGAACAAGGGAGGATGAATAATCCTAACAATAGATACATAGTTCCGTAGATATCAGTGCCACGTCATGCATGGTTCTTCAAGGAAATGTTCATGGATATGGATGCCTAGATGATTTCTTTAGAGAAAAAGGCATGGAATTATTATTTGGAACACCATTCTGAAGTCCCTAAGATACATACATAATTATTAAAAGCACCTAATGTAATCAACATCCTTAATTACAAACCAATGATACACTCAACACACCATGGGGTTAGTGAAGGAAGCATAGTTAGACCTATATGGATAGAACTACCATAGATCCATTTTAATCATGGATCTATCAAGCACTGGGAGGGATCCAATTTATTCAGGTGTAAATTTTTTCACCATTTGGATTCCTCTCAGTACTTGATAGATCTCAGTTTAAAATGGATCTATGCTACTTTAATTTTTAATTTATTTCATTTAAGTTGATATGTAATTTATATTTTTAATTTTTTGCACTCATAGAAGCGAGGTTCTCTCCAACCTAGTATGGGCCAAATCCTATCACATTAGTCATGTTATGCTAGTTGACATAAATAATAAATATTAAAAGGCCTAAGGTTTAGGTCTCATCACTTGACCATGACTATGTCCAAGGTTCTAAGACCCATACCAACTGCCAATTATATCAACACTCAGATGCCAATGGTAACATTGAGAGGTTATGGGATTGTTTCACATATTTCCTTAGGGCCTAAGGCCCAAGTTTCCTCCTCTGACATTATAGAAATAATTTAGACCCATATGTACTAGGAAAAAACTCATAATGGCATTGATGTCCTCTCTTAGGGGTAAATAGCACCCACAATAGGTCATGTGTAATGTGTTGACCCTCGTTTTCTCCTCATTTTTTGGCTAATAATTTACATGTTTGACATATGTTTTGTCACTTTTTGGCATGTTTTTTTTTTCATGCAGTTCACTATTCAGCCCCAGGGTGGCCCCAGGTATGATTATATCTTGGGTTTATGCAAGTTATGATTTATTTCTATTATTTAACGATTTTTTTAGTTTAATCTAATGATATTTGATGATATGCTAACATATGAAATTTTTATTGCATAATCATGGTCTTCGACGAACCAACAAGCAGGTAACGCATCCATCCTAGATATGCATAGAGCATATCCAACTCACTGTCTAGCTCATTGTTCGAACCACCAAGCCAATCGCGCGGTGCTGTTGATAGATTCTTGAGTGTTAAAAGCATTAAACGGCCTGTAAACTATTTATTTTCCACATGCCATGGTGATAGAATGATCCTCATTCTAGAAGATTGCTAGCTTGTTGTTTATGTTCGACACCTTGACATTAGCCACGCCAAAGTAGAGCCCGTATGCGACATCATGCGCCTTCAGGAAACTAGATTCACGAAAGAAGAGGAAGGCATTATATGTTGGCCTTCATTTAGTTATTTGTCATAATGGTTGACTTATATTAAGAGCATTCAACCACTAAAAGGGTCAACTTTCTCTCCCTTTGTAAAACGCTATATATACAAACACTTTTATGCGAGAAGGAGTTAATAGGGAGATAGTTAGCCATTTTATATATGTAATCAGTTGGTTCCAGAAACTCTGTAATTCTTTCCTTTGATTTAATAGAAGTTCTTCTTATGCTGTGCATGATCATGTTTTAGTCGCAATTCATCACTCTAATTTCTTGGAGGGCCCCCCATCAACCAGAGATTTCCATTCTTGTGTATTTTTCGTTATTTCCCTTTTTTGCAATTAACATAGTAATATTTGTAGTTTGTTCAAGCAATTTAGTTACTATAATCATTCATGTTATTTATTTGTTGTAGCATAGATTATAATTTGATATCATGATGTTAATGTAGTTTTCTTTTGTGAGTTAAGCAACCGGTTGTGCATAAATTAGTTTTCAGTTCCTTTTCAAGACTTTCAAGTTTATTCCTTGGTTTTATGTTGGTAGAATAGATTGCTTTGATATCACAAGATCAAGTTACAGTAAGTTCAGCTTTATTTACTTCTGTTTTGTCATGAATTTGTTTAATTTTATTTCAGTTTCTTCAATGATGCAATGAATAACACTTTCCTTTTAAATTATGAATTAGTTTATATTATTTTGCTATGATATTCAATCACTAAGTATATTTAATTCTTGCTTCTTTACACTTCGTTGGCATGTGCATGGATCAGTTGTTCCCAAAATCATTTAGATTGATTGTTTTCTTGAAGTTTTAATATTTTCTTCAGATAGGATGTCATTCAGACAACCTGTTCTACCTGTCATTCAGACCTTCGTTTCAGTTTGTTATCTAGTCTTTCATTCAACCCTTAACGCCTTTTATCTGTTTTAAGTTTGTTTCTTTAGTTTTTTTATTATGTTCTAATTATAGTAGTGTTGTAGCTACAACTATTTTCCCAAATTTTAAAAAAAAATTGGACCCTCCTTTTCTATTTTATCTTTCCTGGGATTGTTTTCGATTCCTGAACTTTGTTTTCCTTTGCTACAAATTTGAATTTTCTTGGGTTTGATTTGAAGTCAATTGTTTCCTTCATTTCGGATGTTGGATGATCTAAATATGCCTTTGTCAAGCCAATGATTTTGATTGTGGAGTTTGTTTATTTTCAAACCTTAACATTTGCTCTCTCAATGTTTTTGCTTTATCACTATCAAAAGTCAGTAGAAGTTTGAATTGGATCTTTAGTTCTCTATGTCACCACTGTTTCGAAGGTGAAACGAACTAATTTTATCACTGCCCAGATGAGAGTCTTTTGAACACTTAATGTTATTTTTTTCAATGAATTCATTTTATCACTGTGGGAAGTCATTTGAATAGTGAATCGGGGTAGTAGTTCTCTATGCAACTGCCGTAGCGGAAGGTAAACAATGAACGTCCCGATGGACAGTTCTTATTTTTACTGATGCGCTTTTATCTCATTTGTTTTTGACTATCGGCATTTTTTGTTTTATCACTGTCAGAGCATTAATCTTCTAAGAAGGCACCATTTCAGAGGGCAGATGGCAAACGTCCTGACTAATAGCTCTTATCCTTGCCAATTCTGTGGTTTTATTGGTTTTCTATTCACTATCGGAATGGTTTTTTACTATTGATCGGAGGGCTAGTCCTTTGCGTTACCGACATGGTGGTAGTGTTGAGCTCACCATCATCGATACTTTGTCATTAAATCTTCTGACCGCCAATGATTTTTGTGATCCAGAAGCTGTAGTTAGCCTGTCTCCCACTGTTGCAGCTCCTTAGTGAATTATCATGCCGATGCATTAGTGTTTTTTTATTTTTGACAGTTAACTATTGGTGGTTTTTAGCGTTTGCGAGTGCCAAGTCTGTAGAAGGGTTGAGGACTAATCGTACGACACATAGTGCTCAGAGCCTTCGATCACCGAAGTTATTTTTGTTGCGGAACCTGTAGTCTTTATGCTACCTACGGTTGCGACTGTTTAGTGGATTATTTACTCGATTCTTACCATCTTTTTCTTCCAACTACCGATAGGGTTTTCCCAACGATTTTGGTGTGCTTTTACTCTATTTTATGGAATGGCAGAGATTTCTAGTGGGTGTTGGTTGAGTCAGGGTTTTTTCTGAGAGGAAGAGTGTAGTTTGAGGTTTGGTGTTTTAAGGAGTGGCGGTTACATAGTTTTGGTTCATGCTTTCATTGGAGGGTTTTGAGTTAGTTCATATGTGACTTAGATTGAGATAAAGAGTTTGTTCTATCGGGATTGTGATTTTAGTTGGACAGCAGGCTTATAGGATTTTCAGACCCAGCTTGCAAGATTTTCTTTGCCTTATCTTTTCATGCATTAATATTGTTTATAGTTCATTTTACAGAATGCATGTATTGATACAGTTTGTGTTACTTTGTTAGACACTAAATGGTCTAAAAATATTCTATTTTCATGACAGGGTGATTGCTGCTCCAAAGAAGATATGTCTACAAGAAAAAGCAGAACAAAGGAGGCAACAAAGAACGAAGAGAAATAAAATGAAGAAGCAGAGATGAAGAAAGTGAAGAAGAAGGTGAGGGTATGAGATCTCAATAGATCGATAGTAGCAGAGGCCCAGGCTTGGGAAAAGTTCATCAGTGACCAAGTGATCCCTCTTTATAATGTATTGTACAACACTCACTAAAAGACAAAATTTTGGGATTGAACAGTCAGGGGAGCCCAAAGGTCACTGAGGGGCAGCCCAAAGGATTTGCTGTTTTGTATAAATATAGGAGAGTTAGATGTAAGAAAGGACTTTTTCCCAGATAAATTTGTGAGAGTATGTTGTAAGAAGAACTATTTCCTTTTGCAATAAAGAATTACAAGTTTCTTGTTGGAGAAAGCTTGGTGGAATTTTTCAAATGCTGTGCTATGGATCTATTGAATGTGAACTATTTCATTTTCAACTTATGTCCATTAACTATGAGATCGCTATAACTCTTTGAACCTATGTTCTTTTTATGAATGCACTCTAGTTTATTCTATGAAATTTCCACTGTGACTAGTGAAGGATTTTCATAAACAATAAGCTATCTTGTTGTTCATTTATCTATTAATGTTCATGTGTTCTGAAATATGTAACAACTACCTATGATTTTTCTTAATGCATGCGCAGAAATAAATTACTCATTGATAAATGATAATCTTTCTCCATAGGGATAGGTTATATATGTAGTTTTAGTTTCTTACTGTGTGTGATTTAGATGCAAGAGAGTTAAGATGAGATGTAAGAACCTATGCATCACATTGTGACTGCTCCTCGTTATCTCTATCAATCTGCATTATTAGATAGGCACTTGCACATCATACTTAAACACAAAAAGCTAAAAATACACACAGTGGATTGGGTCGTAACCGGTAAAACCTTTTATTTTGTTACTTGACCTATAGTAGCTAGACTGTAAACCGGATGGATTCCGCATAAACAAACAGTAGTGGGTTAGTTGGGAACGTTTACTAGGGAGAATCCCTAACTATTGTTACCTGCGATTTTCTAGGCCTAAATAGTTTTTGGTGCTAAAAGGAGGGTCTCCAGTGCATGGGTGGTTGAGGAACCCCATTTCCTCGAAATTAATCCACCGGTAACAGTTCTGAGAGCAGTTTGTTTCCCAATCCAACTCCTGAAGAGAAGGGTAAAGAGCATCTGTATTCTATTGATAACGAAGTAGTCAATGATTTGAGAAGAATTACTAGGGAATATGAAAAGAAGTTCATAGGATTATCGAGTATCCCTACCTTACCCAAAAAAGAATATCAGAAGAAAGACCGCCCTATATTGGAAGAAGCAATGTTGGTTGGAGATTTTGAAGAACTCGTAGAAATAACCTTACATAAAGTTATTCAACCTCTGAATCAATTGGACCTAGATACACCTTACTGTTCACCTCTTCGTACCCCTTTTCATTCACCCCTTCATTCTCCACTCGGAATCATGGCTCATGTAAATGCAAATCAACCAAATCCACACCTGCTTGGAAAGCTAGGTCACCTTTGAACTTGGCAGCTCCCCTGCATGATTTGCCTCAAGCTTTTGAGAAAATGTTGGCTAAGTTTGACCCAAGTGAAAAAAATTTGGTAGATGATCATTTGCAAATTTTTTACTTGGATATAGAAGGACTGTGAGCAAGAGAACGTGAAGATGTGGTCTGCAGATTGTTTCCACATACCTTGAAAGGAGCAGCAGCTTCATGGTAATTTTCTTTGCTTGAAAATTCAATAATAGACTCGGACACATTTGAAAGAATATTTAGAAGCAAATATGTAGTCCATAAAACTCATGCAGTGTTAATGAAAGGTTTATGCGCTTTAAAGAAAGAAAGAAAAGAAAAAGTGCATAATTTCACTCAAAGATTTGTTGCTTATATAAATAATTTTTTTGCAGCTGATAAACCATCTGATAAAGTTTTGATTGAATACCACACTTCAGCTCTAGGGCCTAAATAGGCCATGTTTTCCAAGATGTCAGTCAAACCTACATTGTCAGAAACTTACGAAGAAGCTGAGAGGGTAGAGGCTGAGAAGGAGAGCATAGAAGATTAACTTGTCTAGTCGAAAGAATTTTTTTTTGGTAAGAAGGCGTTGTTACTGACTAAGCCTAAGGATGAGAAATCACATCATTTTGAAGTGATAGTGAAGATGATGCAGAAGCTATCCAACAGAGTAATAGATTTGAAAAAAGAAAAGGAAGCTCTGAAAGCATATAATCCTTACTATAAAAGGAGGGAGGAGAACAATCAATATAAACCTCCTCCACACAGTCCTGCATCAATGAATTTAACTGAGGTAGGTATGGATAATTTTTGCACCTTTCATCAGCAGCCTCATTCTGAAAAAAATTTCCCCCAATGGATAAATTCGATGACATTAGTAATGAATCAGATATTGGACTCCAAAATAACACAAGTTGATGAGGAGGAAGAAAAGAATAATCAATCCACAGAAAGACAAGAGGATGATGCTTTAGTTTTATGGGATTGTTTCTCCATGTTTGAGACAGAAGAAGAAGGTTCACTAAAACAAGAAGAAACATCAGAAACAAATGTGACAACTAGAAGTCAGAGGTTGTTAAAAGAAGATAATTCCATACTTCCAAAAATTAAGAGACTTCAAGAAAATATGAAGAAAATATGAAAAAACAATACAACTGATAAAATACCTAAGTTTACCATTACAAGCCAAGATCCTAAGAGAATTAACATGCATGTCAAGCCTATTGAAGACAAGGTTGAAAATGTCAAGAAGAATCTTAAAACACCTGAGATGGGGTATGATATTGTGGAGGACATTAAAAGGGCTAAGGAAAATATCTCATTATTCGAAATGTGCAATTTACCTTAGCTGAAAGAAAAATCGTTAAAAGCACTTGAAGTAGCAGAAGAATAGCTTCCCACTAATAACCAACCGGTAGAAGAATTCAGTGAAGTAAGTATGGGAGGTAAGTCTAATGGGAAAACCACACCATTTCTCCTAACGTTTGAGATCTTCAACTATAATGTGCACAACTATTTAGTAGACTCAGGGGCATCAATCAATGTTATGCGACTTTCAGTCTGGAAGAGAATTAATGGACAACCTAAACCATCCACTTGGTAGCTTATTTATTTAGATAGAATAGCTATGAAAGTAGTTGGGGAAATGGAAGATGTCCTAATTTGTTTATCTACAAATGAGAAGGTATGTCAGTACATTGATATTATAGTCGCAGACATTCCAGATGCTTATGGACTTGTTTTGAGTCGAGACTGGTCGGCAAGGTTAGATGGATATTTTGCATCAGATTGGTCACATCTGTGGTTGCCTCATAAGAGAAGCTCCAATCAGATAAAATTATTAAAAGAACCTCAAATGAAGCACAATGTGACATAGTTGGAGGGAAAAAATGAGCCAATGAATTTTGTATTGGGAAATTACTTCATTGAACTAGAACCGGGAAATTACCAAGCAGAAGAAGCCAGTGGTACACCAAAAACCCAGCATGATCTCCTTCAATTTTTGCAGGCTGATGAATTTGACTGTAAAATAGTAGACTTAGTTTTAGATGAATTTTTTAATTCAAGTCCAGTAGAAGTAGATAGTTTTTGGACACTTTTTTTTATGGATCTAAAGCATTGGAAGGATCAGGAGCTGGCTGTGTCCTGATTGATCCAAAGAAAAATAAACATTTTCTTTCATGTAGATTAGAGTTTGAATGTACCAATAATACAACCGAGTATGAAGCACTAGTTCAGGGACTAAGAAAAACAATTGAACTAAAAGTAAAAAATCTGAAAGTGTATGGCAATTCTGAAATAATTGTAAAGCAAGTTCAAAATCAGATACATTGCATTTCACCTCATTTAGAAGCTTATCAGAATGAAGTGTGGAATTTGTTGACAAATTTTTATGCATTTAATATTGTATCCATTCCTAGACTAAAGAATACAGCAACTGACTTGCTAGCTACCTCAACTGCGAGGCTTGTACCTTCAAATAACAGATGTTTTATTGAATTACTTTTCAGGCCTTCAGTTCCAGACATGATCACCAATCTATAGGTTTTTGATGATGATCATCAAATCTTGGAATGTTTGATGAATGATGAAACCTTCAAAGGAGCAATAATCGATGATGAAGAAAACCAAGCTGAATTAAAATTCGACAACTTTATTCCTAAAGGAGTGAGGACCTCAGAGCGAATGTTTGATCTAGACAACAAATTTAGAAGGCCAGTAAATGTCAAGACTCATATCTCATCCTTACAATTCGAGCTAATAAATTTGGGAACTGAAGTTAAACCTAGATATGTAAATTTGGGAAAGTCTTGTTCTCTGGGTGAAAGAAATAATTTCATTAGTTTGTTCAAATAGTACAAAGATGTGTTTTCCTGGACATATGAAGAGATTAAAAAATATGAAACCAAGATTATACAACATGTCATCCCTATTAGAGCTGGAGTCAAGCCTCATCAACAACCTTTGAGGAAGATGCATCCAAAACTAGAACCCTTAACTCAGAGTGAAGTGAAAAAATTAATGAATGCTAAAATTATATTCAAATTCAGACATTTGGAATGGGTTTCGAATTTGGTGCCAGTGAGGAAGAAATCCAGAGAAATCAGGCTTTGTGTAGATTTCAGAAACCTCAATTGTGCTTCGGATAAAGATAACTATCCAGTCCCACCCATGGAACAAATATTGCAAATGGTTTCGGTTTCTGAGTTATTTTCATTATTAGATGGATTCTTTTGCTATAATAAAGTATTAGTAGGTGATGAGGACAGACTTAAAACTACATTCAGAACAAAGTGGGGAGCTTTTGCTGACAAAAGAATGCCCTTTGGACTCATCAATGCTGGAGATACTTTCCAAAGGGCCATGGATATAGCTTTCCACGGTTTAAATGGCTGTAGTGTTGTGGTATATCTTGATGATGTCATGATATTTTCAAATAAGAGAGAAGAACATGCATTCCATCTAAAACAAATTTTCAAGTGTCCATGAAAATATGGTATCTCACTAATCCTAAGAAATGTGTGTTTACGGTTATAGAAGGAAAGGTATTGGGTCATGTTGTTTCTAAAAAAGGGATCTCCATAGACCCAAAAGGATCAATTCCATAGAACAAATCCCTTTACCCCATAACAAAAAAGGTATGCAATCATTCATGGGGACAATTAATTTTGTGTGAAGGTTTGCACCAGATTTTTCTCAAATTGTTAAAACTTTGCAGCAAATGGTGAAACAAAGTGTACAATTAAAATGGAATGATGTGGAAAAGAATGCATTCAGTAAGATAAAGACATCTATTGCTCATGCACCATCTCTCAAAATTCCAGATTTCGAAAAGGATTTTATTTTGTACACTTTCACCTCTGATGATTCATTGGCAGTGCTGCTTACATAGAAGGAAGATGGGGGAGATGTGTATCCCATATCATTTATGAGCACTGGTATGCAGGGAGCTGAATTGAATTACTGAGCTGTCGATAAACAAGATTATGTAGTTTTCAAATCGGTAAAACAATTCAGGCCAAACATACTTAAGAACCGAACTAAGGTAATAGTTCCACACCCAGCTGTCAGGTCTCTTTTCATACAAAAAGAATTAGGAGAAAGAAGAGGAAACTGGGTAACAACTTTACAAGAATATGACCTTGAATTCAAACCAGCCTCCATGGTTAAAGGGAAAGGACTCTGCAAACTAATGGATGAAGGTAAAGACAATGAAGCTGAGTTACATATGGTGGAGGTATGTCCTCCAGTCACAGCTCCAAAATCCTACTACCGAGACCTTGTTCATTACCTTCAGGAAGGGTACTTGCCATAACATTGAAATTCCAAACAACAAAGAGCATTATGCCTTAAATCAGCTTCATATCAGATCATTGATGGAGTATTATTCAGAAAGAATTATGATGGATTTCTTCTCAGGTGCCTAGAAGAAGAATATGCAAAGAAATTCATAACAGAATTACATTATGAGCCTGCAAGAAGTCATTTTTTTCGGAGATACAACAGCCCATAACATTATTAGAGCTGGGTATTATAGGCCCACACTATTTAAAGATGTTCATGCTCATGTCAGAAAGTGTGATATTTTCGAGAGATGCATTGGAAGACAAGCCAAAGTAGCAGGGCCTTTAAAACCAGTGATGATAACAGAACCATTCGAGCAATGAGGGATTGATATCATTGGAGAAATAAAACCAAATTATTCCTTGCAGCACAAATACATTTTGACGGCAACTGACTACTTCACCAGATGGGTTGAGGCCATTCCATTACACAAAGTGAATGAAGATGCGGTCATGGATTTCTTGAAAGATCACATTATGACCAGGTTTGGCGTTCCAATTTCCTTGGTTTTTGATAATGCTACTTATTTTTCTTCTATTATATTAACAGCATTTCCAAATGAAAGAGGAATTAAGTTGCATTATTCTACAAACTATTACCCACAAGGAAATGGTTTAGGAGAATCTACAAATAAGAATCTGAGTAGGATCCTAAAGAAAACCATGATAGAAAACCAGAGAAGTTGGCACTTAGAGTTGCTTAATTCTCCTTGGGCTAATAGACTCACAACCAATAATTCCTTAGGTGTGTCACCGTACACCCTTTTCTACGAAAAAGAAGCTATTCTTCCTCCCAACATTATGTTACCTTCTTCCAGATTAGCTGAGGAGTCTAGATGTATCGATAATGAAATATTACAAAATAGAATCTATAATCTTATGAAGGAAGAAGAGTCTAGGTATGAATCCGAAGAAAAATTTAAGCATCAACAAGAAGTAGTGAAATGGTGTTTTGATAAGCATAAAGCTGGAAACAAGGAATTTGAGGTAGGAGATTTGGTTCTTAAGTGGGATCATCTGCATGATGAAAAAGGGAAGAACACTAAGTTTCAACAGTTATGGGTAGGTTCTTTTTTTATTGTAGCCAAGCTTGGCCCTTAAACTTACAAATTGCAAGATCTACAGGGGGGGAAGAGAACTTACCAGTTAATGGTTTAGTTCTCAAACCTTATTTTTCCTGATTTTTATTTCTTGGTTTTTCTTTTACATAAATAAACTGATTTGGTTGTTTATTTTTTATTTATTTTATTTATGTTTGTTTTTAGTTAGATTTTGATTGATTTCAATAAAAGAACCAAACTATTGGTTGCATGGAGAGCATCATAATTATTGATTAACTAAAATCCTTGGATACAAAACTGTGTACTATTGATTTATCTGAAAGAATTTCTTCTAGTTTAGAGGAGGCTAAATAAAAAATTCAGAAAGAAAGGCATGCAGGAGGACTTAAAAAAGGACAAAAAAGTCCAAAATCACAAAAGTGCAAAATATCATGGGAATGAGGAACAAACGAATATTTCTGTTTACCATATGTTACAATCTTGTGGTGTCCAAGCTGGGAGCTACTCGGAGACAGAGGTAAGAAATGAAACTCATATTCCTGCCCTCAAAAGAGTTATCTTGGCATTAAAATCTTGGTTTCCATTTTTCTAAATTGGACTATCATAAGTGATTAAAAGTACATACATTTTCCATTTGGGAAATCCAAACATCAAGAAAAATTCAACATGTTGGTTTTATTGTCAAACAGTTTGTTACTTAAGGAAGAAATTGTCCAGAGATTTGGGTTCACCAGGTAGTCCCCAATTGTTGCAGCTGCAACTATTTTCCCAAATTAAAAAAAAAAAATTGGACCCTCCTTTTTTATTTTATATTGCCTGGGATTTGTTTTGGATTCCTAAACTCTGTTTTCCTCTGCTACAAATTTGGATTTTCTTGAGTCTGATTTGAGGTCAATTGTTTCCTTCGTTTTGGAAGTTGGATGATCTAAATCTGCCTTTGTCAAGCCAATGCTTTTGATTGTGGAGTTTGTTTATTTTCAAAGCTTAACATTTTCTCTCTCTATTTTTTTATTTTATCACTATAGAACGTCAGTAGAAGTTTGAATCAGAGCTTTAGTTCTCTATGCCACTGCTATTTCAGAGGTGAAATGAACTAATTTTATCGCTGCCCAGTGAAGAGTCTTTTGAACACTTAATTCTTTGTTTTTTTTTGATGATTTGATTTTATCACTGTGGGAAGTCATTTGAACAGTGAATTGGGGTAGTAGTTCTCTATGCAACCGTCATTGCAGAAGGTAAACAATGAACATCCCAATGGACATTTTTTATTTTTACCGATGCGCTTTTATCTCCTTTGTTTTTTACTATCAGCGTTTTTTTTTTTATCACTGTTGGAGCATTAGTCTTCTAAGTCATTGTTTCAGAGGCAAGATGGAAAACGTCCCGACTGATAGTTCTTATCCTTGCTGATTCCATGGTTTTATTGCTTTTATGTTCACTATTGTAATGGTTTTTGACTATTGATCGGAGGGCTAGTCCTTTGTGTTGCCAACATGGCAGCAGCGTTGAGCTCACCATCATCGATACTTGTCATGAAAGCTTCCGACCGTCGATGATTTTTGTGATCCGAAAGCCATAGTCAGTCATTCGCCCGCTGTTGCGGCTCCTTAGTGAATTATCCCGCCGATGCATTAGTGGTTCCAATTTTCGACGCTTAAATATCGACAATTTTTATCATTTGGGAGTGCTAACACTGTGAAAGGGTTAAGGACTAATCTTCCGATGCATAGTGCACAGAGCCTTCGATCACCGACCTTATTTTTGTCATGAAACCCATAGTATTTATGCTACCTGTCGTTGCAACTGTTTAGTGGATTATTTTCCTGATGCTTAGCGTCTTTTGCTTTCGACTGCCGATAGGGTTTTCCCGTAGATTTTGGTGTGCTTTTACTCTATTTTATGGAATGGTGGAGATTTCCCCTGGGTACTAGTTGAGTCATGGTTTTTTCTGATAGGAAGAGCGTATTTTGAGGTTTGGTGTTTTGAGGAGGGGTGGTTACATAGTTTGGGTTCATGCTTTCATTGGAGGGTTTCGAGTTAGTTCAGATGTGGCTTGGATTGAGATAAAGAGTCTGCTCTATCGAGATTGTGATTTTAGTTAGACAGCGGGCTTAGAGGATTTTCAAATCCATCTTGCAGTATTTTCTTTGCCTTATCTTTTCATGCATTAATATTGTTTATAGTTCATTTTACAGAATGCATGTATTGATACAGTTTGTGTTACTTTGTTAGATGCTAAATGGTCTAAATATATGCCATTTTCATGATAGGGTGATTAGTTCTGCAACGAAGATATATCTAGAAGACATAGAAGAAGAAAGGAGAAAATAACAAAGGAAGAGAAAGAAAATGAAGAAGCAGAGATGAAGAAAGCGAAGAAGAAAGTGAGGGTCTGAGATCTCAACAGATCGATAGTTGCAAAGGCCCATGCTTGGGAAAAGTTCAGCAGCGATCAAGCTGGTCCCTCGTTATAAAAGTGCTACTAAATTTTAATTTAATGTAAATTATTGTACAACACTCACTAAAAGACAAAATTGTGGGATTGAAAGGTTAGGGGAGCCCAAAGGTCACCATGGGGCAGCCCAAAGGTTTTGATATTTTGTATAAATATAGGAGAGTTAGATGTAAGAAAGGAATTTTTCCCAAATAGATTTGTGAGAGTATGTTGTAAGGAGAACTATTTCCTTTTGCAATAAAGAATTACAAGTTTCCTGTTGGAGAAAGCTTGGCGGAATTTTTCAAATGTTGTTCTATGGATCTGTTGAATGTGAACTATTTCATTTTCAGCTTATGTCCATTAACTATAAGATTGTTCTAACTCTTTGAACCTATGTTCTTATTATGAATGCACTCTAGTTTATTCTATCAAATTTCCACTGTGAGTAAAGAAGGCTTTTCATAAACAATAAGCTATCTTGTTCTTCATTTATCTATTAATGTTCATGTGTTTTGAAATAAGTAACAACTATCTGTGATTTTTCTTAATGCATGTGCAAAAATACATTACCCATTGATAAATGATAATATTTATTCCTAGGGATATGTTAGATAGTTAGATTTAGTTTCTTGCTATGTGTGATTTAGATGAGAGAGAGTTAAGACAAGGGGTAATAACTTACGCATCACATTGCGACCGCTTCTCATTATCTCTATCAATCTGCATTGTTCGATAGGCACTTGCAGATCATACTTAAACACAAAAAACTAAAAATACTCACAGTGGACCGGGCCATAACCGGTAAAACCTTTTGTTTTGTTACTTGACCTATGGTAGCCAGACCGTAAACCAGATGGATTTTCCACACCAAATAGTAGCAGGCTAGTTGAGAACGTTTATTGGGGAGAATCCCTAACTGTTGTTACCTATGATTTTCCAAGCCTCAACAGGTAGTTAGGTAATGGTTATGGTTGTCATTAAACCATCAGGTTAGACTATTTAAAGCACTTAATAAGTTTCATTCTCATTTCTTCCTTATTTTTACCCTATGGTTAGAATTATGTCATTATATCATTGGTTTGATTTGATTTATCCTTTTTCATGTGAAGTTTAGGGTTAGACGTGTTAATAGACTAGTACCTTGTAAATTGTTCATACCAATAAGGTTTGTTCTTTCCATCATGTAGTTATTGAAGGAACCTATAGAATAGGATTTAAAATCATATTTTTTAAGTTTTATGCTTGTTTATAAGTTAGCTCTACCTTCTTGTAGTCGTGTTCCATCTTTTACAGCTAGGAGTTATTTGTTTATGAAGTGAATCATCATGTTCACTATCGCTTGCAATTGGACGATTCTTAGTCTCCATATCTTTGTAGAAATTAATATAGATTTGATCCCCTTTACTTTCTTCACTTCTTTTGAAAGTCACTTTGACACTTCTCCTGCTCCTGTTCCAATCATATTGAATCCCGATCCTTACAAAAACCAAGGAGAATGGAACTATATAGTTTAGTTTAAACCATTATGTACATCCAATAGTTGCATGTGTAGTTCTTATTAGATGCATATCTAGTTGTTGTAATTTTGTGCAGTTAGTCTCTAAGGTTGTTTAGTAGTGAAATAGATCTTCTTATAGAGAATAGTGTATTGTCATAGAATAGCATTGTCTATATCTTTATATTATAGTAATTGTTTATAGAGTAGAGTAGTATAACTTGATACCACGCTTGTCTAGTAATGTGTTTTGGTCTAATTATCTGAATAAGTTGAATTTATAGGAGTTTGACAAGTTTTTTCATTTTGAAATATATTTTCATCTTTTGTTTGTTAAAATATTCCTACGACACCATAGGAACACCTCTACCTCTGCATATAATTTGTGTCAACTCTAAGATTACCAACCCTGGTCGATAATTAAATATTAGGTGAATTAATCAAGACGATATTTTACCCAACATAGTGTTTTAAGGTGTTTTTGTTTTCCTTGGAATCCCAAAATATTTTTTTAGGGGATTAGACCTGAGTGTCGCACCTCAAACATACCAAGGGCCTTGAAACCCAATATAGTTATTAGAACTTTTAGTGTTATTGGTACCCCAAATATTATTCTAGGGATACCCTTAAGAGGTATTATGTAGTTTTTTAATGTACACTTGTTCATCTAATATTCCAAGAGGTTTCCTCTAATGTCCAAGAAATATGTTTCCTCTCATAGTCGTGTCTATGCCCCAAAATATATACATAGTTTTATTTATTGCGATTCTCCACTATATACCTATTATAAGGCCATGTATCCTCTCAAAAATTCATGTTTATTGTCTCAAGGGTGTGTCCAAGCTGATGAGGGTCTCTTTTAATGCGTTAAAAGCAATAGAAAACTGAAAAAAACACGCATCCATCAAATTGCATCGATATTTTGAGACACTTACACAATGAATCTTATGATGAGTAAAAAATAGGAAATGTAGGAAATTGAATGACGTTTCCAAATATATAATTTTTTCTATTGAAAATGTTGTTCACTATCTAAAGTTAGATATTATTTAATGGGCACTTTTTATTTTTTGGACAAATTATAAGGTATATGTTTTTGTGGGTGTAGCCTCTGAGTGACTAAATGATCGAATAAACTTACAAAAAATGGTATAATATAGAGAACATATAGTACTAGTGCAGGACTATTTTTCCAATAATAATTTTTTTTTTTAATTATCTAAGAGATCAAACCTCTAAAACGGTACGTCTATTGTGGGTGTAGCATTTGAATGTCTTAATGCAATTATTTGGAAATCGGATTTGTATAGCATGTAGAGGTCATTGTTCTTTAGTGCACCGTCCAATTTTAGAAACGAAAGAGATATGAATGAAACACTAACAGTGTAGTTTTTGAGTTGAGCAGTGATGATAGAAGATAAATAAGAAAAAAATAGAAAAAAATATGTATTCTTGTTAAAAGTTACATATTTGGAATCTGAAAAAAAACACCATATATGTTTCTAAAATATCATTAAAAATGGAGGTGTGCAGCATACTTAGACAGACAACTAAACATGAGCATATTGAAAATTTGGATATAATGTTGAATTAGCCATGGTTTATCATACTCCAAGGCATAGGCATGTTGAATCTGAAGCAGACGGATAGGAATAAGAATTCCATGCAAGCATGGGTGGAGGATTAGCCTTATCATTTGGAGGGAATACATTTTTCAATTTAAATAAATCATGTGCTCATTATTGTGAACAATAACGCATGCACGTTAATAAAATTGGGAGCGCATTTTTATGAATCACAATGTGCACATGTTTTTAACTACTACAATGAGTATGGTTTTGTAAGTTATACCAATATCCTAACACCTAAAGCCTCTTTCTCCACTCTCTGTTGCTCCCCAACTCATCAAACTACACTTATCCTGCACCCCCTGATCTATTCCCCAACCCTCTCTCTTTTTGTCATCGACACCGACATTACACATCCATAGGTCACCCCCTACCACTAACACCCCCCTCCTCCATTGTCTCTCATTCTTCAACTCATCCAACTACACCTA
>LPNX010566504.1:13602-84269 GCA_001517045.1 Pseudotsuga menziesii | reverse complement strand
CCCCCCCCGCACTCCTAAACTCCTAACACATCCCTTCCTCTCACTCTTTCTCACACACACATCCCTATGTCTCTCGTCCGACACACACACACACACATCCCTATGTATCCCCTTACCACTAGCACCCAGTAACCTATCTCTCTCTCACACACACACACACATCCCTATGTCTCCCCTTAGCACTAGCACCCCCTAACCTATCTCTCTGGCACACACACACAAATCCTTATGTTAGACCTTCCCACCAGCTCCCCCTAACCTATCTCTCTGACACACACACACATCGCTTGAGTTGTAAAACAATATAGTTATGTTGAAGAGAGGGGGGGTGTTAAGGCGCAAAGACTAAGGGAGTGCTTGCCATTTCCCCTTAAACCTTGAATGATCCCTTAGCTATGCAACTAACTTATTAAATGCTCCAAAATTCTATTAGAGTAAAATGTGCCCCCATTTTAGTTAACAATAACGCGTGCACGTTTAGTCTCGGTATAAACAATAGCAGCCCCTATCCGATACACACTTTAACACATTTCACACAGGTTTGACACGTGTGGAATTTCAGGTTGCAGTCAGTGCGTGAACATTCTCTTCTTCACCATATTATCACACAAAATTGTTTTTGACATCAATCATCTCCACCACAAGTTTCTAAGTATTGCTTGGAGCATGGTAGACATTGAGGAGAAAGAAATAAAGAATTAATCGAGCAAGAAAGAATCCATTAATTGAGCAAGGAGCAACATAGAGCATCTCCACCATTGTTTTTCTTGCAATTGAGGATCTAGTAGAGGCAACATTAACTTGGTCATTGGGGTGGAGTGTGTAGACACAATTGAGCAAGAAACACAAGAAAAAAACCAATCTTGGGGAATTTTCCATTGAGGAGCACCATAGAGCATATCCACCATTGTTTTTCTTGCAATTGAGGAGCTAGCAAAGGAAACATCAACTTGGTCATTGTGGTGGAGTATGTAGAAACAATTGAGCAATAAATAAACCAAGCTTAGGGAATTTCTCATTGAGGAGCACCATAGAGCATCTCTACCATTGTTTTTCTTCCCCCTAACTTAAATATCTAGAAAACATTGAGCAAGAAAGAAACCAAACTTGGGTAGTCTCCCATTGAGTAGTACCATTGAAGAGGTAGCAAAGCAAACCATATATCTCATTGATCATTGTGGTGATGGGAAACTCATGCAATCGATTAATAAAATCATCAAGGAAGAGGATACCCAATGAAATCCTTGAAGAAATTAGAGAGAAGAAGATAAATGGCATGAACAATCGAAGACGCTCTATGGACGCTCAACCAATTCCACTTGTTGAGGATGCCATAGTTCTTCCTACCAATCCACATCAAGAAATACAAAAGCATTCGCTTGAGGGGCCTTCAGTCTCCATATAAGTAGAACAACAAGCATTGCATGGCAGTGATCAAGGAGTAAAACGTACGTGCACATCAAGGCTAGCTGAAACCTTTGCAGATTTAATTGAATGTGGGTATACAAGTGACGAAGTAAGAGAGATGTTTAATTCCGAAAGTATGCTCGAAGAATACAATGTCATTCAGATCACCCAAGGGGATTTCAAGTTGCGACCATCCAACTGTTAGGAAGACATGGAAGGACATGAAGCTCATGTTAAAATGCCAGACCAACTGGGTGACATGGTACATGGTGCAGTTCCAACCTCCCTACCTTCATATCATTCTTAAAATCTAGGTCTATGAGTGCTGTTATGAAAAACTTAAGGATAAAAGATGATAAACAGTTTTGAACCAAGTTCTCATCTTGTAAGAATTTTGGTAGATGCATTTAGTAGTATGGGAAAGAAATCTCGTTCAAAAAATCGCAATGTAGCTCATCATGTTTTCTCACAATCAATCATGACAGGAGCACCAGGGGCCTTTTCCTTCTTAAGCCTACATCCAAACTTGTAGGATTGGATATCAAATCACTCCATAGGTATTGTTATACAAGAGAACAACTTGAATCTGGTAAAACAAATGTTTGGTCCTTCACTGGCAGGTTTCCACGCTCTGATATGAAGCTCATTGATGCATCAAAGGGACTAGTAGAAGAGTTTTGGCATGAAAATAGTATACCTTCATCCAACCAAAAAGATGTACTAAAATTTGTTATATTTTTATCATTAAGCTAGCATAACATTAGGATCTTTAACTTAGAGAATAACAAGAACATCAATCAAACACAAGAGACAATTAACAAAGTGTTTATCCTCGAGGAAACCATAAATCGTGAAAACCCCGTAACTTGCACAAAGATAGAATAAACACCAAAAGTAAAACTGGAAAATAGTAAGATGATCACTGATAGCACCAGTCTCTCTCTCTCTCACTGAGAGAGATCCTTCTCTCTCACTCATGCGCCCCAATGAGTGAGTGTGTGTGTATGAGTATGATAAATAGATATGCTCTCACTCTCTTTTTATATTCTTCTATTCAGTTGGAACCCACTCCAACATGTCGTCCTCACTTAACAATTACTTACTAGAGCCAACATCTCTAGGAGTGTCTAATAACCCTAGTACCCCACCACTTGTGGGGAATTTTCCTCCTCCTACCAATAGGAGGGTAACACAATGGTGGGGACTATTTCCCCAACTTACAATGACTCACCTAGGGTTGAAATCACTAGGATAGTCTAATAACCCAAGGGCCCCACAACTGTGGGGACTTTAACCCTTGACCAATAGGAGGGTTACCCACAATGACTTGACATGACTTTCTCATTATAGAAACTTCCCAGAATAAACATCGGGGTATGACATGACTCAAATACATTACAATACATCTCGGAATAAACATCGAGTTACAATACATATGAAATACAGATGAATACATTCTGAAGTTACAAATACATCAACACTCCCTCTTAACTAGGAAGGTATTCTCTCGACACAATATATCAGCACAAGTCTTCTTCACTGTATCATCTGGATCATCATCAATTCATCTTCATCTTCAAGTCATCTTCAGCTTCAAGTCATCTTTATTTTCAAGTCATATATTTCTTCAAGTCATCTTCATCTTCGGATCTGGATCATCACTAGACATCATCACTAAATCTGGATCATCACTGGACATCATCACTGGATTTGGATCATCACTCGATATGGCTCATCAGTGGACATCATCACTGGATATGGATCATCACTGGACATCATCACTGGATCTGGATCATCACTAGATCTGGATCATCACTGGACATCATCACCAGATCTGGATCATCACTAGATATGGATCATCACTGGACATCATCACTGGATCTGGATCATCATTGGACATCATCACTAGATCTGGATCATCACTAGACATCGTCACTGGTGCTATCTCTTGATTCTTCTTGTCATAGGAACCTCGACAGAGCCCATCCTTTTTCATACTAGATGTATCATCTCAAAGCTAGTCCTTTTTCATACTAGATGAGGTGTCATAGAGCTGGTCCTTTTTCATACCAGATGAGGCAGCTACTCAGAGCTAGTCCTTTTTCATACTAGATGAGCCTTCTCAGAGCTAGTCCTTTTTCATACTAGATGAGCCTTCTCAGAGCTAGTCCTTTTTCATACTAGATGAGGCATCACAGAGCTGGTCCTTTTTCATACCAAATGAGGCATCACAAAGCTGGTCCTTTTTCATATTAGATGTGGCAGCTACTCAGAGCTAGACCTTTTTCATACTAGACGAGCCTTCACAGAGCCAGCCCTTTTTCATGCTGGATGTGCCATCTACACGGAGCTAGTCCTTTTTCATACTAGATGTGTCTTCACAGAGCCAACCCTTTTTCATGCTTTATGTACCATCTACATAGAGCTAGTCCTTTTCCATACTAGATGTGTCTTCATAGAGCCAACCCTTTTTCATGCTGGATGTGGCATCATCACATACATCCGACAATGGAAGCAACCAATCCTCTCACCATGTCACAGCTCTTACATCTGACCATGGAAGGAACCAATCCTCTCACCTTGTCAGAAAGGTACACAAAATCATCACTTCGCTTTGGAGGTAACCTCGATCTGGAGAACACCAAGCTTCTCCCTGAAGTACTCAAACTTCACTCTGTCCATTTCTAGCATAGAATCACATCAGGGTTGATTATGTCCAAGGATAACTCGCGAACTTCACCAGGACCAATTACATTCAAGGACAACCTACAGGACCATTTACATCCGAGCAACCTATGAGCTTCACTAATATTTATGCTGAGACCACTTGTCTCCCAGCTATGCTAGAACTCCCTCTTTTGAGAGATCTCAATCTGTATCACAAATTGGAGCTTCACTGCTCCTCTCTGCATCATAACAAAAATGCAAGTTAGATCAATCAAATCAAATAGTAGTTTTCAAAAGAAACATACTACCTCCTGAAGAGCAAGTGGCAACATCTTTTGCCTCGGCTGTACTCAGTGCCATGCAGGACTCCATCCTACCAACCAAGAGATCACACATGATATCACACTGAAGAAGCACCCCAAAGTGCTCTTCCTATCAATGGCACTGCCCAATCTGAATATGTATAACCTTCTAGGTTAATCTTTTGATTTGTATCATACTTCTATCCATCAAGTGAACATGTCTCAATGTGTTCACAACAAAGCAAGTATTTGGTCTCGTATCCGTCAAGTACATCAAGGAAAAAATCATCTGATGATACATCATGGAATCAACTGACTCTGATGAATCAACACTCAATAGCTTCAAGTTCGATGCCATAGGTGTGGCCATGCATTCTATCATCCTAAACCTCTTTAGGATCTCTACTACATACTTCCCTTGTCCACGCCTCCATGCCTAGATTGTAGTGCATCGACACATAACACAAGCATCACTAGTCTTCCGCCTTCAACCTTGAAGCAATGGTTGGAAACCACTTTACTCTCAGTAAAGCCTAGAGTCATCAGTAATCTATCGATCCTGTCATACCAAGTCAAATATCAGGATCTTCTGCAGTCACTCCCTCTTTTTTCCGTACTCTATGCACTGAAACATTCTATACCAAAGTGACATGTAGCTTCCTATGCTACTAATCTTCTTTGTATCCATCTAGGATCACTGGATACCAAGATCCTCTATCTTGAACCTTTTCAAAAGTTCCTCTTGCACCCATCTGTGAGCTTGTCATTCTTTATCCACCTTGTAGCAAAGGTTCAGATCTTCATCAAGCTCCTCATGTATGTGTTATCCCATGGGTGTCTTTTGAGCATGTAGAAGGCCTTCCTTCATTTGCACACATGATTATGCCTATCATGTGTCTTCACTTGCAGTGGTTGCAAATGTCTCTTCGTAGTCTATGCCTTCTTTTCGTGAGAAGCCTCGTGTTACGAATATTGCCTTGGATCCCACGATGTTTCCATATACTACATGATGGAACTACGAACTTCCCTTCATGTATCGATACTGCATCCTAGACATCATTCTTCCTGAACTGATATTCCCTTTTTTCTTGGAAGGTTCTACATCAATGATGTCACTGCATTCGTCATATTATTTTTCATTTTAAAATGTCGTCACTTGTTCTTCGAAACAAGTCTCATCCTTCTTTACTTGTAGCCGATTATGTATGCGATTTTTCCTACAAGTCAAATGCATTTGTATGGTTAGAAAATTTCATAAGGAATGTTCATACTTGAAAATTATTATGCATAAATATATGATCATGCAACTACTTTACCCAATACAACATTCATCCATATCTCACGAAAACTTTTCTAGATTCCTTCCATCTCTAGCAGGACAACATTGAGATTGTGCACTAATCCAATATGTCAGCAAAGAGGTTTCATTCCAGATAATTAGCAATGGAGAGCTCTATAGCACCATGAGCTACTTACCCATCACATGCATATTAGAAGTATATTGTCATTAATGCAAACATCCTATCATGCATAATACATCAACTGAATATAAACAAATGTATAACAGAACAATATCATGCAATGACAATTGAATACTTATCTTTATTTGTTTCCTAGGTAGACTCCTTCTTGAGCCTTCATCTTTATCGTTTCTTATCTAAATGCTAAGGTGGATAAGATATTCTTCAAAAGTTGAGTTCTTCATATTCCTCATTTCTTGAGGGATTTTCTTTGGATGGTGAGAGCTTGATCTTCAATTGCTCCCATCTTCTCTTCTCTTCTTATGAGTCATGCTTCTTCTTCTTCCCAGATTCTATTGAAAGTAATCACTTGCTTATGGCACACATTCCTTGAATGAATGAATCCCATGATCCTGGGAGGCCATTCAAGGTGGCCATCACCACTTCTATATTCTTTAATTCTTCTTTTACCACTTCAAGTTGTTCTCTGATTTGAGAGACCATTATGACTGCATGGTCTCTGCATTCTGGATCTTCACATTCTCCAACTGGTTTCTTAAGGTCATCTTCTTATATATCTTCTTCCCTTCAAATAGCTTGTTCAAGGAATCAAACATTTTCGGTGTCTTTAAAGAAGACACTTGTAGTACAAGTTCATTTGTGACTGAATCAACAATGATCTTCTTGGCCTTGACCAAGTCATTATAGGAATTTTGGGGTCTAAAATGGGCCTCCTAAGGAAAATAATAAAATAATAGTTAAAATAATAAAATAATGGTTAAAATAATAAAATAATATTAATTAATTTTGGAGGAAGAAAGAAAAAAACTACTTTTTGTGTTCGTATTTTCGACATATCTCCCTGTGTTTTTACTCAAATTTCGATCGGGAGAGCTCGTTGGATGTGGAATTTGATTTTGCATCCAACGAGTACCCACACTGCATACTTTTGACGGACCCCGCTACCCCAAAAAGAAGAAACACCTGAAAAAACGTGATGATGACATCATCATCATGTTTTTTCAGGTATTTCTTATTTTTGGGGTAGCGGGGTCCGTCAAAAGTATGCATTGTGAGTACTCGTTGGATGCGGAATCAAATTCCGCATCCAACGAGCTCTCCCGATTGAAATTTGAGTAAAAACACAATGAGATATGTCGAAAATACGAACAAAAAAAGTAGTTTTTTTTAATGACAAATATGCCAATTCAACCATTATGGTTGACTTATTTTATTGAAATTATATTGGTTCTTGAATTCCAACTCACAAAAACTTATTTTGGCACGTTTTCTTATAAGGCCCATTTTAGACCCCAAATTTCCTCTAATGTCTTCTTGTGTAAGGATTCGAGCCTCATCTCCCTCTGGAACTGGAACCTCTCAACTCATGTAGGTGTCCCATTCATTTTCTTCAGAGAGATCATATACTTCCATGCTTTAAAGTTGTCAACTTCACCAAGCTTACATCAAGCTGATGTGATAGATCATTTTGAAATGAGAACCTCAAATGAAAATAGAAAAGGATTAGATCCTACCAATTTGAGGTGTCTGTCCTAGTTTCAGAGCTCGCTAATCTAGGGTTTGTCATAGAAACCCTAAATTTAAAAACTTGGAATCCTTTAGATGTGACTGAATAGATAGATAGATCTCTTCAAATAGAGCTGTCCAATGTACTCCTTTTGTGAAAATAGTGGAGGGAATCTCCCGAAACAAGAAGCCCTAGTTTTCCAATTTCTTCTGCAGAAATGCCTGTTACTATTTCTGTAATATATATGAAATTAATGATCCTCTATGTCTGAAATTTTGTTTTGAGGTAACCTCACATGTCTCGGATCCAAAACCACATGTTTCATCAGAATTGGTTTTACCAATTTGGATTTATGATCCTTTTCCCAAGGTGACCTGTTATAGGACTGTTCAGAACAATGAAGTTGTATGGACTTCCATGTGCCACTGGATCATCTTCTGAGTCTGAAATTTGGACCATAGAAAGTAAAGTCTATGCCATTTCTGGAACATCTTAAGGAATTCCATTTCAACCTCTGTATCCCATGATATTGCAATTGTCCGCAGGTGTCCTCTTTAATGATGAATTCTGGAAGAGGATGGAACCCTAACTTTGAGGGATCATATCTCCCCGAATATAGTGAATCTAAGGCTGCATTATCGACACAGTGTTCAACAAGATGTTATCTTTGGCCCTGTATTTTTTAGCTCCTGAGACTTCTCCAATCTTGGGATATAGTGAATGTACCAAAACATAGCACTTTTAGTATTTAGGGTTTTTCTAGCTTGGGGTCAAACTAAGGTTTGAATTTCCCAAAGTTTCACCCAACCAAATTTCTTGATCTCGGTCTCTAAACTTCCACTTTGATGAGGAGAAAAATCCTATTCCAGGCTCACTCAAAAATTCCTCTTCTATAGAAAGCCCTAATTTCCGCATCAAAAAATTAAAATGCTCGAAATCGAATTTCGCTTCGACAGAAAGATCCACCCTTCAAAGGAGAGTCAGCCTACCATAATTTTTCTGATGGATTGTGGAGAGAGACCCAAAAAGTAAGAATCACTAGCTTCTATAGTTGCATGATGTCTTCTTCTCAGGTTAGCTCTGATACCATGTTATATTTTTATCATTAAGCTAGCATAACATTAGGATCTTTAACTGAGCGAATAACAAGAAAACCAATCAAACACAAGAGAAAATGAACACAGTGTTTATCCTCGGGGAAACCATAAATGGTGAAAACCCTGCAACTTCCTCAGATTAAGAATCAACTCTAAAAGTAAAACCAGAAAACAGTAAGATGATCTCTGACAGCAGCAGTCTCTCTCTCACTCATGCACCCCAATGAGTGAGTGTGTGTGTGTATGAGTATGATAAATAGAGAGGCTCTCACTCTCTATTTATATTCTTTCGTTCACTTGGAACCCACTCCAACATTTCTTCCTCACGTAACAATTACTTACTAGAGCTGACATCTCTAGGATTGTCTAATAACCCCAGTGCCCCACCACTTGTGGCAAATTTTCCTCCTCCGACCAATAGGAGGGTGAAACAATGGTGGGGAGTATTTCCCTGACTTACAATGACTCACCTAGGTTCGACTTCACTAGGATAGTCTAATAACCCAAGGGCCCCACACCTCTGGGGACTTTAACCCTTGACCAATAGGAGGGTTACCCACAATGACTTGACATGACTTTCTCATTATAGAAACTTCCTGGAATAAACATTGGGGTATGACATGACTCAAATACATTACAATACATCCCAGAATAAACATCGGGTTACAATACATAAGAAATATGGATGAATACATTCCAAATTTGCAAATACATCAAAAAATTGAGAAGGGGTTCAAGGGATCGTGAGCCCCACATTAAACATTTTCTTGACATGAAACAAACAGAATTATATGAGATATTTGGGCATGAAGATAATTAGCTTAACTTGGGCCAAATATCCTTTGAGAAATGCAAACCATGGAATGTTAAAATAAACACAACTCGTAACACATGTTGTTGTCGATATCACATTGGGTACAGTTATTATTATGACACATATATACATATATTGCATGTTTTGCATAACACTCTTGTGTAGGAATGCTTAACTACATTGACACCAACATCATCTAGACATTTTGTCCATAGCATCTTGTGTAGAAGGACAGAAGGTTGCACATTTTATCAAAGGCCTTGCATAGATGGGACATGCCCAGGATGTGGTGGAATGGCATTTTTGGACAAATGCATACATGTCATCGATGAGCATGAAATTTGGAGACATGAAGTGAACTTGCAGTCATTCAAATATGTCACATATGATATCGATGGAGGGAATGAAAGAAAACAAATACAATTGGTCACCCTTCAAGTTAGTAACAAGTTCATGAATAGTATTTTTTCCTTCATCTATTGCTACTTCATATATTGAACAACCTAATGATCTGTACATATTTATTGTTGATATTACAGGTACTGGTATGCAACTTCATGGAGGAATTCTTTGAAAAGACACAACAGTACTTAAAGCATGTACATGTGGCTCGTTGGCAAGATGAGCAGTTTAGAGCATGTAGGGATACATTTCGTATTGGAATTATATTATGAGTGGTCAATTTTGCAGAAAACTACACTCTTCAACCACAAAATGAGATTCAGAGTCAATATTATCACTCAGACCAGGTCATCATAATGGTCCTTATCAGCTATAGACATGGGGCAAATAGTACTGAGGAGAAAAGGGTTATATTGAAGGAGTATTTCTTTTACATAAGTGATGAAAGGTGTCATGACTTGGATTTTGTACAACACAGCTTTTAGTTGTTCTACAAACACTTGGAGGATAAAAATATACAGATGGAACAACATTGGATTTTGTATGATGGTTGTGCAGGGAAATTCAAAAATTACTCTATCTTCCAATGGTTGTGTATTCTCCATAAGAGGCACAAGGTGCCACATATTTGGAACTATTTTGAGACTAGACATGGAAAACGGGAACATGATGGAGCAGGTGCATGCATAAAGACTGCATTATGTAGGTAAGAGATGAAATTCACAATAGTTTTTCTCATTTGAGATGCAAAGACCATTGTTGCATGGTGTTCTTCAGTGATGGGGCAGGGAGCTAGAAGTAAAGAAGACCAATCATCTCAAAAATTACATTTACATAGATATTTTTTGGAGGTGGTTGATGTAGATCAATCACACCTATATGAGTGCAAGACCATCCAAGTAACTCATGCATTTCATTTAGTTAGGACATCAGACAATGCTATAGTTGAAATGTGGACGAGGAAACTCTCTTGTTTTTTTTATCCATGTAGCAGTGGTGAATGGGACAACTATGAATCCACAAATTGGGTTGACATCTGGGATCGTGCATCACTCCCCATTGGTCAATAAATAACTATAGAATTATCCCAGTTGGGGAAGGGCCAGTTGAGCATTTCACATGACTACGACCACATTTTAGATCTCATACAACCAGGTTTGTCTATTATGTTGATATCTTTGAAATTTTTGACGACTAGTTGTGTTTAGTTAGCTGAATCCTAGTTCTGCACTTTTTTTTTTGTGGGGAACATATATGTAGTGGTTGTCTCGAGAGACAATGAATGGCACACTGACTACTAGTTGACACATTTCTTGGATGGGAAGAAGACCCTCATTGTCTCATTAAGCGACTTCAAGGGCAATGATTTTCCAATTGGGTTGATGGTCATCAATGGAGAATATTTGACATAGGTTTCCCAGACACAAAAGAAAAAAGGTTATGTATTTGGATATTATAGACCAATTCAAATTGTACACCATTATACAAACTTAGTTATTGGCACAAACCTCTAGCTACAAACAATGCCAAACAAGAACTCATCAAAGTCACAATACTTGTTTCCTTACTCCGAACACAAGAGGCTAAAGGATACTGTTGCTATTAGAGGTGATCCCAATGGTCTAGTCAAATGACCACAGGTAGGTAGTCAGTCGGGTATGTGGTAGTCACATAGTTTGGTTTCATGGTCTCATTGATTTTTACAGGTTGATAGATTGAGCACTTGATAGATTGAAAAATTTAATAGACTTGTACGACTTGATAACTTTCACTTGAGCTTCATCATGGACATGTTTTATTATATTGATACTTACATGAATAATTCCTTATAGCCCAACACCATATCCACCACTCTATTTTGGATATGTCTATTGTATTTTCCTTAAATCTTGAAGTTGATCCTATAAGGACATCTCCTTGAATACGATAATTATCTCCTTAACTCTGATAAAAATTTTCTCCACGGGAGCCATGACATTGAGGAGTGTTAATCCTAAACTAATAACCATTTCCAATCCTATCTTACAAACCCTATAGACAGTCCTATTAACTCAAGTTTGCACTGTAAACCATTCTTTGCATTATTCAGCATAGAAACCATAGAAACCATAGTTTTGCGATCAACTTCGCATATTGCTCGACCATGAACATGTGGTTAGTATTCTCACATGGAACCTACCTAAACATGCTTACATGACCCACCAGAACCTCATTTTGATGCACGGTTTCCATTCTATGCCCCGGTTAGGGATTCAACAAATGTCCCTGAAATCCTATAGAAGGTGGGATTCAACGTGCGATACAATTATGGTCATTTATCCAATAGATGAACCATTGAATCTATTATATTCAAGACATCAAAATAGTGGTAGGGTGGCCCTTTACTCTAGTTCCATGGAGAAGGGATCATTTTTTTTCTCAATTTCAGAAACTAGGTTTTTTCTTAGTAAGTGAATGTGAAATTTTTGCACATAGGGGTCAACTTCGCATATTGCTTGAACATGAATGTGTGGCTGGAGTTCCCACATGGAAAATGCCTAAACATGCTTGCATGACCTACCAAAATCCCATTTTGATGCACAATTTTTATTCTATGCCCTGAGTAGGGATTCAATAGGTGTCCCTAAAAGCCTGTTGGAGATGGGATTTAACGTGCGATAAAATGATGGTCGTTTCTTGGATCAACAAGCCGTCAACTCTGTTGGATTGAGGACATTAGGATAGTTCTAGCGGTGTCCCTCTACTCTGGGTCCATGGAAAAGGGATCATTTCTTTGGTCAATTTTGGAAACTAGGGTTTTGCTCAGTAAGTGAATGTCCAATTTTTGCACATAGGGGTCATCTTTGAAAATTCCTCGACCGTGAATGTGTGGCTATATTTATCACATGGAACCTTCCTAAACACGCTTGCATGACCCACCATAATCCTGTTTTGATGCACGGTTTCCATTCTATGCCTTAGGTAAGGATTCAACACGTGCCCCTAAAATCATGTAGGAGGTGGGATTCAACATGCGTTAGAATGATGGTCGTTGCTCGGATCGACGTAATGTTGGATTCGTTGGATTCAGGACATCAGGATAGTTCTATGGTGGCCCTCTAATCTGGTTCCATGGACAAGGGATCATTTGTTTGGTCAATTTTGGAAACTAGGGTTTTTCTTAGTAAGGGAATGTCAAATTTTTGCACATGGGGGTCAACTTCGTATATTGCTCGACCGTGAATGTGTGGCTAGTGTCACCACATGGAACATGCCTAAACACACTTTCATGAGCTACTAGAATCCCATTTTGATGCATGATTTCCATTCTATGCCCTACGTAGGGATTCAACTAATGTCCTTGAAAGCCTATAGGAGGTGGGATTCAACATGTAATAAAATGATGGTCATTTCTTGGATCAAAAAGCTATCAAATCTGTTGGATTGAGTACATTGGGATAGTGCTAGGGGTGGCCCTCTACTCTAGGTCCATGGACAAGGGATCATTTCTTTGGTCAATTTTGGAAACTAGGGTTTTACTCAATAAGTGAATGCCCAATTTTTTCACATAGGGGTCAGCTTCGCAAATTACTCCACCATAAACATGTGGCTAGTGTTCTCACATGGAACCTGCCTAAACACACTTGCATGAACCAACAAAATCACATTTTGATGACTAGTTTCCAGTCTATGCCCCGGGTAGAGATTCAACAAGTGTCCTTAAAAGGCTGTAGAAGGTGGGATTCAACGTGCAATAAAATGATGGTCATTTCTCAGATCAACAAAAAGCCAAATCTATTGGATTCAGTACATCGGGATAGTGCTATGGTGGCCCTATAATATGGTTCCATGGACAAGGGATTATTTTTTGGTCAATTTTGGAAACTAGGGTTTTGCTTAGTAAGGGAATGTTAAATATTTTCACATGGGGTTTGACTTAACATATTGCTCGACCGTGAATGTGTGTCTAGTGTTACCACATGGAAAATGCCTAAACACACTTGCATGACCCACTAGAAGCCTTTTTTGATGCACGGTTTCCATTCTATGCCCCGAGTAGGGATTCAACATGTGTCCCTAAAATCCTGTAGGAGGTGGAGTTCAACATGCGATAAAATGATAGTCGTTGCTCGGATCGACAAGCCATTGAATCCGTTGGATTGAGGACATCGGTATATTGCTAGGGGTGTCCCTCTACTCTGGGTTTGTGGACAATGGATTAGTTTTTCAATCAATTTTGGGAACTAGGGTTTTGCTGAGTAAGTGAATGTCCAGTTTTTGCACATAGGGGTCAGCTTTGTAAATTCCTTGACCGTGAACATGTGGCTAGAGTTCCCACATGGAACCTACCTAAACACACTTGCATGACACACCGAAAGCCCATTTTGATGCACGATTTCCATTCTATGCCCCAGGTAGGGATTGAGCTGTTGTCTGTGAAATCTTGTAGGAGGTGGGATTCAACATGCAATAGAATGATGGCCATTGCTCAGATCAACAAGACGTCGAATCCATTCGATTTAGGACATTGGGATAGTGCTATGGTGGCCCTCTACTCTAGGTCCATGGACATGGGATCATTTGTTTTTCAATTTTGGAAACTAGGGTTTTTCTCAGTTAGTGAATGTGAAATTTTTGCACATAGACGTTAGGTTGAAGGTGATTTTAGATCTTCCCCTCATGAAAAAATACTTGTTGAAAATGATTATTCTATGTGTAGATGTTGAGAATTCTATTACCTATTGTGAGGTGTTGAACTTGACTTATTTCCTATCATTATTAAACAAGAAATATTCTTTTTTTTTGTTTTAATCAAGGAAAAAGGACTTGTCAATCTATATGTGGAGTTGAATTGATCTTAGGATCTTGAATATCATTCATGGGACTGGAAATTTGAAAGAATATTTTTTCCCATATTAATTTAGCTTGGTCATCTAAGAGATGTGAGCATTTGTACGATGAAATGCAGGAGGAGACACAACCGTTATGTCAGTAACCATGTAATGGAACATGTTTATGTTTCAAAACAAGTGGCCAACCTATTACACCATTATTACAATATATATATATCTTCACACTATGAATGTTTTGAATAATACTCCATAAAGATAAATTTATAAAACAAGATTGAAAATAGTACTTCTCTCATCAATTTAAACTATAATAAAATGACACATAATTTTCATCTCTTCTTGAGTTGTTCCTTGAGGCCATTCATCAAATGCCATGTACATTAGAAAAATGATATAATAATGTGTAGGATATACATAATGTGTAGGATACAGTCATAACCATTATTTTGAATCAACCTTATAATACTCGGATACTTTTAGGTTTGATGTGAATCCCATGTATTCGTTAGATGAAAGACATCATGTCAAACACTAATTTTATTTATGTAGACCACACAGGTGCATCACTTAAGTGTGTCAACTTCATGCATACTTAAAAAAAATTCTAGGTTGTTATGTGGGTAAGGTGCTTTTGTATTCCACATAGTTGGATTAGTTTCTTACCTGTGCTGGGTTCTTATGTGTATTAGGTATGTTTCATATTTGTGAATACAATTTAATGTTGTTAATATAACATTGTATATGCAATTGGATCGTGGTAAAAAGCAATTGAAATGTACATTTTTGTCATTATGTAATATTGTAATTGTGCATTGTTCTCAAATTTATAACCGATATCTCCATGCAATCGTAAAATATAAAAAAAAATTGGGAACATTACACGTGGAAACATTCTTGGCCACACGTGTATAATCACGCTTAAAATACTGAACCATGAAGACCTCAAGAAAGTTTATATGAAATATTTTTATATCATGAAATTTATAATTTAAAAATAGAAGGCCCATCTATGGCCTGTCAATGTACATATATCAAAAACATCTTTCATGTACATGTGCAAACAAAAGTACATCTGTCCTGGACCGCACCCCTATAAACTAACTTTGGATTGTACATAAAAATACATATTTGTCCTAGACTAACACATCAAAACTATAAATTTCTCTTGTTTTTCCGAGACCCTGATGCTTGTTTCCTCTTTCGACGACCACTGTGCATCTCTGGCGACTACAAATCAATGACAATATTTCTTGATTAGGTAACTGAACTAGTACTGTTGAGCAATAACAAAGTTTGAAAATTTAAAATATGACTCAATTGTACATAAAACAAAAACTTACTGCATTTGTCTAAGGTATATGCACCTCTAGTGTCCTCCTCCTTTTAGAGATTCTCTCTGCAATGCTTCTCTGTGAATAAAAAAAAATGTCAATTATCTCAAGAATTATCAAAATGTGCATGAATGAGAAAGTACTAATCAATTATGTAAAAAATGAACATCTTACCGAAAAAACCATTTCTAGGTGAAGAGGCTAGGACTCTTCAGTAGGAAGAGCCGTAGGTTGAACATCAACCTCAGTTGTGTGCACTAATGGACTAGCGTGTGGCTGCATTCACTAAATGATAAAATAGTTAGACATCATGCATTTCCATAAACAATACAAATGAACTGTACAATTACAAATATTCAAGTAGATGTACCTCAATGTGACTTATCCCTATTCTAGATGCAGCATTGACCGCAACATCAACAACCCCACTAAGGTCTAGCATAGATGACTCTACATCTAGATGCTGTAAACATGCAAAAATACCATTAAGAAAAACTAGTTGTGAAGTGAATTCAAAACTAACCAGCAACTACCATTGGAAGTGTGTACATTATTGAGGGATGAATAGGTTGACCCTCATGCACACCCACTCTTTTCAGGGAAGAGGGTCATCTGATGTAAACATCCCACTTATCTACTTTTGGACTATGGGGAGATTCAAACCAAAGAGGTGGTGCAGGGATTTGGGATGATGTCTGCAGTCATAAAGTGTTACCATAGTTAGACATTGAGTTGAATGGATGGAAAAATATGTACTAAAAAACTAACATGTTCTAATATACTTACCCCTTCCTTGGACATATCTCCCCCATGGGAGTGACCGCTTCTGTCAATTTATTGCCCCTCTTTAGATGTTGATAACATTTACAAGTTTAAACATTATAAATATTAGAAATATAGAAAGGAGTGTACAGTAAGAAATTTAAATAATTCAAACAAGATTCAGTCATGTACTTACATTCTTCATGTAATCATAAATTCCACCTTGGAGTATTTCACTAAGATCAACGTCTCCAGCATCACATTCTAAGCGGGGTTCCTGCAACTTCAAAATTGTAAAGATTAGACAATTTAACAAATTAATCAAGACTAACACATGCATTAGCAAAATGATATGCATTACAAAATGACAAATGTTTAAATATTACCTCAATGGTGGTTGTTTGGGCCTTAGGTACAACCACACCGGGTGAAGTACCACCCCCGTGAGAGGCATCAATATCCTGCAAGAGTAAATATTTCATATATTACGAATCTTTTAATATGTTAAATATAGTACAAAAAAATTAAAAATTGAACAATAATATATTTTTAACAATGTCCTTACCTGACTACCAGTCATCGTAAAGGTACCATGTCTTGGTCCAGAACCAAAACAGGGTTAACCACACGATGTGCAAATGTGTGGCTTGCTCTGACGCACATGGGATTTCGGTCTATACCCATCTATATATGTTCCTGTACCACCAGAAGCTGGTGGTTGTACCCCACCAAAGGAAGAGGGCATTGTCTGGTCAATAGTGATTGTGTGTCGAGAGACCATCTCAGCTAGAGTAAAAAATGATGTATGTGTCTAGGAAACCATGTCATGTGAAGGAGGGATGTCTGGACTTGGTAGCTGGGCACAAGATGTAGGTATCTGTGGATTGGCATCTCTATGCCTAGCATTGCATCGATGTTTGGGAATCCCCCTACCAACTCCCTCGAAGCCCAACATGTCAAAATACTTGACATGTTTCCCCATCACAAACTCTCCATACAAATTTCAGAGGAAGTACATCGATACTTCCCTATTGTTGTGTGGGGGAATGTCAAATACCATATATCACCTATCCATCCAATGGTCTCTAATGGGTGGAAAGTTGCACCACTCAATAGAAATATGTGGCCTAGTGATCTCCAGAGTGTCATCTATCCTAGGCAATAGAAACAAGCTATAGATGTGTTCTTTTGTTATTTTCAGCTTCTTTACCTCATTGTAGCTCAAACCCATCAACGTATTGTTGTATTTTCCTCTCTCTGTATGATGAGATGCTATACAAATCATCATTTAATATTTCAATCATATCAACAATAGTCAACAATGAATTTGACAAGGAGTGGTGGAGCTCATCTCCACCCCTCCAAGCAAAACAAATCTCTCTCAGATGGAAAATAACCCTCAGTATATGAGCATTGTTATCCATAGTAGCCACTGCAATCATAAATACAAATAAAATATCATGAGAAATATAAACAAATGATCTAATGACATCTCTATGCAGTGAAAACTGTATAATTAATGTACAACAAATAACAACATAAACTAAATCTATTAAATGTAAATTTAAAAATTGATCTTGAATTTTACAGTAAAGAATAAACATTCAACATTTTTTCATTTTAAATTTATGTCATAAATTCAATTATTAATTCCAATTTCCATTTGCATGTGTACATAAAATTTCTTATGTGCATATGTTGATTGCAAATCTCCTCTATCTTATTTTAAGGCTTGGATTATGAAGTTTCATTGAAATTGTGAGGTATTGACCGATTCCCTTGCAGGACCAGCTCCCAGATTGGTGGTAGAGGCAACAACTAGACCCTAGAATAGGTAGTATAATGTGCTATTGATCAATAAAATCCCAATATAGGCAACAATTTTGTTATATATGTAATTATTTGTTGTAGCGTAATGTTTTTGGGACTCCAAAGTCTATTTGGCAAATATTTGTTTATATGTAATTTGGGCCATGTATGGATCCCACTTGATGTTATTTTAGTTCTATGCCCTCTTTCTATATACCCATGAGAGAATTTAAATGAACAATTGCATATACTGGATTTTATGGTTGCAAGGTTTCTTCTGGATTATATCATGTATGATAGTATTTGATTGGCATGTTTAATTAAACACATCAAACTACCTATGTATCTTCATGTTCGTAGAGCCTATTGTTGAACTTCGTTATCTTGACCTTAACCAAAAAGTACTCTTCAGTCAAGAGGACATATTTGTTAAAAGCATGGGAATATTCTATACCTTATTTTAACACTTGGATTTGGAAGTTTCATCAAAACTATAAGATGTTTATTGATGTTCTTGGACTACCAACTTTTATATTTTGGATGGAGGAAAAGGATTTACCATGTTTGTTTATGTATTTCAGGGAATATATGAATTCTACTTGATTTTTTTTAGTTTTATGCAAGCTTGCAATATAATTGACAAACTTTGCATATTTGTTAATTTTGGTTTGGATTCACAATGATGCTTGCGAATATAAATATATGCAAATAGTGAAGTTCGTTTGTTTTTTATGAGTTAATTGCGGTTTTGGTTTACATTGGCCATGTAAATTACTTATGTAAACTTGCAATGTGTTTGACAAACTTTGCATATTTGTGAATTTTGGTATGGATTCATAAGGATGATTGTGAATATGCATATGGAAATAGTGAAATTGATTTGGTTTTTATGAGTTAATTGGGGTTTTGGTTTCGATTGGGCATATGAATTTTGGGTATGAATTTTGGTAAATAATCAAAATTATTTGATTTTTATGATTAAATTGGGGTTTTGGTTTCCATTGGCTAATTCCATTGGGTTTTGGTTTCCATTGGCCATAAATTAATTTATTTTGGTTTAATTTTTCAAATTTGGGGAAACAAATTAATGAATTTAGGAGAAAAATAATGAGAAGAAATGAGAAAAGTACCTCACAAAGAGGAGGTTGATCCAAAGGTGGAGGTGGATGGATTTGGCACACCCAAATCACGTTCACCCACTCATGTTCTGCTCCGTCCAACTCCAATAGTGCTACAATGTGGCAAAAATGATGGGCTCGGGCCATCTTAAATATAAAAATAGGTTTTCCAAAACAAGGGCGCGATTTTTTTCACTAAAACGGAGGCACGATTTTCTATACTATCCTACTTTTCATACCTGTTGGCAGCCTTAGGACTAGGCTTGGCAGGTTTGGGGTTGCATGGGATGTTTTCTTTTTTTTGAATGAATAGTTATTGAATTCACTCCACCATTGCATCTAAAAGTTCCCTCAACTTTTTGCACTCACCCTCACCACATAATTATAATCCCTACATACATATAAGCTTCATTTATCCCAAGTTCTAGGATTCTTCCCTTAACTAGGTCATGGCCCAATATACATATAATTAGTAATTGAAACGTTATAATGGCATCAATACCCACACATAGAGGATAATAATACACTTAGGAAGACATGTGTGTTGACCATCTCTCTTGGTCCAAAATACCTAAAACCTTATTTTAGGCCCAAGGTAGAGGTTTCATCCCTAATTGGTGTCCAAGGATTCGAAACATGTGCCTTATGATTAAAACCTAGTAATAATACCAATATCCTTAATAAGATCAATAAAAATGTACCTAATTGAATAATCAAATTCCAATTCAAATTACTTTTATTACTATTTTATAATAGTAATAATTAAAAATGGTTTCCTTTAATTTTTGGCCAATATTAAGAATCCAAAGTATTACTTTTCTTAAATAGTATTAAAAATGAATAATTCAATTGACCTATTTAAAAAATTATGATTTGTGAATTTATTATGCTTGTGGTGAAAATCCTCATGAATGAATCGTGTAATTTTTTAAAAAATAGTATAAGATAAATAATTGACTTTGGTGTCAAACTTCATAAATTAGTCTTGAGCATTTATTTGAATGAAAACAAATTGATTTCTTTTATACAATTTAATAACTATTAGTGAACTTATTGTGTTTATGTTGAAAATCATATCATAATTAAATCATATATTTAAATGTCCATGCCACACTTAAACACTTGGCACTAACCTCACATTTCTCTAGCCTTATGATTCCTTTACCCTAGTGCCTAACTTTCTTCTCTCAAGCACGTATAGGGATGCTAGACCTATATGGAGTGATGAAAACCTTATAACGGTGACAATTCCCACAATTAGAGGGTAAGAATACTCATAGGAATATTTGTGATAACTTTTGAGGTGTCATTCTTGGTCGTAGATTAGTAAAAGATTCTTTTAGGGCCCATGATGGAATTTTAATGGCTTGACCATGTCCATGAATCTAATACCCATGCCTTGTGCTAAAAACCTAGTAATGCTACTAATGTCCATTAAAAAATTTAATAATATATATATAAATATTCTTATAATACTAAATTAAAAATAGTTGTTTTTAGTTATTTGTCAAAGTTAAAAATAGTAGGTATTTGTTTCTTTAAATAGTTTATTGAAAATGAATAATTGAATTGAATTATTTATAAAATAATTATTTCTAAACTTGTTGCACTTTTGGTGCAAAGCATGGTAGATAAAACATATATATTTATTTTTTTAAATAATATAAAAATAAATAATGAAATTTGTTGTAATTTTTGTGCAAAACCTCATAAATTAATCTTAATAGTTTATTTGAATGAGTAAAACAAAAAACAAATAGTTGAATTGAGTTATTTACATCTTAATTAGTTGCCAAGATGTTTGTGTTTATGGTGCAAATCCTCCTAATTCAATCCTAAGTGTACATGTCCATGTGGCAAATAATAGTTTGACACCATTTTAACACCACAAAATACAAGTGGTGGTAATACCACCATATTAACACCACAAAATGTAAATGGCACTAATTCCAATGCTTTAACAGTAAAAACTTATAAGTGGTGCTAATACCACCACCTTAACACCACAAAATATAAGTGGTGCTAACTTGTGGTGCTAAAAGATAGGTTTCCTTATTATGTTGAGACTTTTCCTTAGTAAAATAATGTGTACACCAATACATAGCATATTAGATATCTATCAGGCTGTCTAGATTTAAATGATAACACCACATCATGTAGACAGTTGTAAGGTCTGCAGAGAAAAAGTACCACACCACTATGCTTGTGCCAATCGCAATGAATCGTTACATAAATTGTTGCATGTTTGGGATAAAACATCAACAAATGAGTTATGACAATCTCATGTGGAGAAAAATTATATTTTATTATTAATCTGTATTAACTATGATTTCAATTATGAAAGAAGTCGAATAATAGAGGAGAGTTAGAGAATGAAATACGAATTCTTGTAAATATCAATAGGTGCAAGGCACTGGATGGAATGGGGATTTGTTGTTGGATATTGTATGACACCCATAATTATGTTGAAATTTTTTGGAGATTACAGTTTCTGGGGTAATATAAATATTTTTTTGTATTTATTTTATGAACTTTTCTCTACCTATCTGATGTTGATGGTAACTATGTTTACTATCCTTTAGATGTTTACACATATTGTTTCATCTATCCATCGTAGGTTTATATATCTCAGGGAAACAATTTGATATTGGAATAAAGTAATAATTGCTTTATTATTTTTCCCATCAATCTTATTGAATTTTATAACATATTTTAATTGTGATTTGATTTTAATGATTAATCTAATTTGAGCATGGTTAATATTCAACTTGGATTTATGTAAATATTTAGATCATTCAAATTTTTGTCTTCGACAATATAGGATAGATCAAGAAGATATGTTTAGTTTTCAAACTAGAATTATAATTTCATGCTTAAAAGGTACATGTTAGCAGCTACTAAAGCTACTAAATACGTGTGTTTTATCAGTTGTTAAATATGTGTCTTTTCAGTAATTGAAATTTGCATTATAGATTAGTTAGGAATGAGTAATTTTCCTTATTTGATTTAAATTAGTCCATTCAATTATGAGACTCTCTTGTTGAGAGAAAACCCATATAGGAAGCAGGGCCTTTGTTCCTACGAGAAATACCTACTTCAAACATACTGAGGGTTGCTTAAAGAGCTGTGTATGAGCTATTTCTCTTTAGTTGGCCATAGTCAGAAAATTCAGCCAACAAATGGCACTAGAAGGAGGGATATAACGTATATAAGTTGTTTTCTTTTAAGTTTTTATTATTCCAATAACCATTATCCTCTGGCTTGTATTCAGTACATTTAATATCTTATTCTTCTATGTTGTCACACAAGCACCATAGGGATGGTTAGTAGGAAAGCTAGCCTACTTGAATCAATTTTATTATGTTTCATCAATTATGTCTCATTCCCAAATCGCTGTGTGGGAGTCCAACATGAAATTGAGTCCTCTTGGACCATTGCATGGGCTCCCTAAAAACACAGTTTCTTTCTCGTCAAATTTTAACGATGAAGGGAATATAACAAACCTTGAAGATGTTAGAAAATATGAGTCCATATTACATTTACTTGATATTCAATATGATTATTTTGCATGCCGGATTTTCCCTTTCACTTTTGAAGGTAAGGTATCAAACTAGTATTATGTTCTTCCTATTAAAAATATTCATGGTTGGTTTTCTTTTAAATGAATTTTTCAAATTTCTTATGATAATTATAATGCGACTGATATATATCTTGAGTTGGATGAAATACATGTCAAAGAAGGTGAATCTATAGGTGATTTCAGCACATGCTTCCGACATGTTTATCATTGAATCAAAAATAATAAAAAACCTTCAGGTGATATTTTATATCAGTGGTATGTATGTTATTTACCTAGATCTATAGCTATGTTTGTTTTGAAAAAGGGTATAGAAGATTTTGACAGAGCATGAGAGCATGCAAAAGCTTTAGAGAAGGATTTTAAGAGGTATTCCTTAGATCCTTTTTCTTCTTTATTTTTTTATAATAATGATGATGAAAATAATAGTGAAGAAGATAATGAATATGAAATTTATAGATTGAAAGAGCAAGTTAAGATTTTGCATAATGAAATTCTATGTTTGCATAATAATAAAAGTAAATCAATCATGCATAATGAAGAAAAAAATTACATATATACATACAACATTAATACACCCAAAAGAAAGGCATAACGTAGCTATAAATTCAATACAAAATCTTTATTATTATGTTCCTCTACCTCGAATTGAAAAGAAGGAATGCCTTACGACAAATTGTCATTGTTGTGAATCCACATATGAAGCCCCTGAAGTAGATAATAATTCAAGTTCTTTTGATTTATTAGTCGAAGGTCACACATTATTTAATCATTTTGATCAATCTTATAATAAGTCTAAAACTAATTTACAAATCATCAATCCTACTTTGATCACTATTAACCTCAAAATGGAATCAAATTCATTTTATGGTTTACCTTTTCGTGGAATTGAAAATTGTTTAGAATGTGATCCCTTTATTCATGGATCTTTCTCTAATTCAAATCATGAGTCAGAACTAAATATTGAAAATCCAACATCTAAGACATAGGTAGCTCTGGATTTAGTTAATCAATTTGATCACAATGTTTTGACATTTAATCAATCTTTGAGCTATTATGAATTTGAATTTTCGATTCTAAAACAAAATAGTGGTTTTATTTCTAATGATTATGTGAGCAAAGATAATTTTATGGACTCACTTACCACTAAAAGATTGAGTAATAATTACAGAATTCATGCAAAAATTTCTCATACTCCTAAAACTAAAGTTTGTGTTAAATCCAAATTTCAAGTCTTACACAAACACGAATTGAATAACGATAACCCTCTTACCATAAAACAATGTTTAAATTATGGCGAGGAGAGATTTTTGAGAAATGTTTCCTCTTCTGATTTAGAAGATTTCTATAACTACCCAATCTTCTCACAATAATTTTATACATAACAAATTTTGTGTGAATGTTCATTTCCTTCCAATATTGACGATGTAACAAGTACTCTTGATGATGAATTAACTGAAATTGTGTATGAATTTGATCATCTTTATGAAAGATTTATTTGTTTACAAGAGAATATTAGTAAGGAAAATATTGGATGTCATACATTAAAGATATCATAACAAATTTCAAATTCACCTTTTGTAAATCAAACTTTAAATGAATAATTAACAAAAGATCAAATCTCTTCACATGAATGTCTTAGTTCTGTAACTTATCAATCTATCACCTTGAAAGAAGGAATGGTAGCAATGGATGATATTATACATGATTTTACCTTAACAGAAGAACCATTACAATATTTTTATAATCATTGTACATATCACGATCCGATAAAAGCCTGGTTAGAAGATTCATTTCATACAAGATTCCTTGTAAATAACAATTTTCTGATCTTGCACTTCTTGGAGATAGTTCTAGATAGTTTTGATTTTGATTTCTATATTTTTCTATTTTTTACTTACGATGCACATGTGATTGTTGGTTTGAGTTTACATGTATGGTTAAATTGGCTATATGATTTCACTTTATTTTTATTTTATTTGATCCCCCTTGTACAAATGTACATATCTAGATTTATATTTAGTTTCATTAATTTGTTTTCTTTTATCATAAGTAGGTTGCTTTCTTTTTAGTAAGGTGCAGTTGTGAAGCGACATATAAATTTTAGGATAAAGACGAGCTAGTGTTCAAAAAATACATATTAGTTTATTCCTCTTTTAATTATTTAATGTCTATCTTATGGTTTTATATATTAATCATCTCATTTAGGCCTTATTTTCAACTATTAAGACTTAGAAATTGCTTATGTATGACGATTTGAAGTTTTAAAGAAAGAAGACTTGAAGATGATGTTCATATTGTTTTCTTACATAAAAATTTTACAAACATAGATCTCTCATATTTTAATTGTCATCATAAACTGCACCATTTAGAATTTGTTTTGCTTCATTTTTTGTTTTCTCCTTGTAAATAATATTGAATAAAAGGATCTTGTTTAAACTTAACCATTTGAACTTTATCACAACTTCAAGAAAATTAGAAATTTTATAATTGAAACATTTTTTGCAATAATAAGTCTCAAAATTTGACATTATGATGAACTTATTAAATTTTATATATTTTATCATATGTTTTTCCTATATGCACATTATATCAATATCTCCCTTTTTCTATTTTTGATTTGAGCTTTTGATGAAATTACTAAAATTTCAATCCTTTGAATTAACATATCGTAGTCAATTTAAATATTGGGAGATTTGTCATCATGTTTTATGCATGTCATTATTTCATGGTTTTTACGATATTTTTTATAGCTCGTCACATAGAATATGGTTGTGCCTTGATTTATGAATTTTGAGTTTATTTACCTTTTTCGATAGTCAACTAAAGTTTCGATAGATATTAAATTTCCTTTTCTTATCATTTAAAAATTGACTATCTTTGTGAATACTTAATTCTTGTTTCCTTTTGAATTGTGATACATTATTTTTTTGGTTGAAATTTTACTTTGATCATGTCCTAGATTGTATAGAAGTTTTGGATGTTTTGGTTCAATTAGTGCATTTTGTTTTTCATTTTAAATTTCACATTTGTTTGGTTGATTCGTTTTAGTAGTGAATTTGATATTTTGAGCTTTTTGATTTTCCTCTTTGTTTTTAGTTTTCTTGAAGTAAGGGGGTATTGTAAGTAAATAATATTGTAATGGTGCATTGTTTGGTGTTGATATGTCTCTCTACCAATCAACCTGATATCTTTAAGGAGAATCATTGTAAGGAGCTTCTTTCTATATCAAATTTTATTACTGTGACGAAATTACTCCTAGCCTTGAAACATTTCTTATAAACTTAGCCAATCAGTCACTTGAATCCCTTGTTATTTATCTTAAATTTTGTTTTGAGAATGATATCATTAGCTAGACAAGTTAACCTGTTGAGAATTGTTTCTCTCAAAATCTTTGTGAATCAATGACATTAGCTATCCTTAGGATTTCCATGTTATTATAGAAGTATTTTCTGTGTTTTTCTTCCCATCCACTAGACAAATTTTATAAATGTAATTAATAAAAGCATTGATTGAAGAATAGGAGGTCTTTGAAATATAGTTGACGTAATCATGGTCATGAGCTATGTTAGGGATAACATCATTTCTAATCACCATGGTCATGGCTCTTGGTCATAATATCAAGGGACAAAAGGTCTCATCACAAGCTGCCTGCTTATCTATGGTAGTTCTCATGAATGATGCTATCAATATCTAGTTACCAAGCCTCGATAGTATTCTTGAATGAAAGATCTCATTAAAATTATTTTTTATTTTCAATTTAACAAAAAAAATTGATGATGATAAAAATGATGAAAATGGGAAAAACAATTCTTTGAGTTGTTTATGTCTAATGGATGGGGAACTTGTCTAGATATATTCTTAAGGTATGGAGGTCGTATATTTATGCTGATGTCATTTGATTATCTTTAGCTATTGAGAAAACATTCTTAGAGAGGTTTACTTGTTGTGCATATATTTAAAAATTAATTTATCTTTATGAAGTCTCTCAATAATATTTGGGATAATTCATTTGATTATGATAGTATTAAAGTTAAAACTTTACTATATAGGCTAGTGACACGATAAAGTCATTTGGTGTGAAATTTGATATTTCAAGAAAAACTTTAAACATACACAGATAACTGGTTCATCCAGCATGTCGCCATTTGTTGGCCCCCAACAAATTCCCCTTGATTTTCCAAAATCAAGGGGCCTCCATGACAAATTTTGTACATACATAGATTTTGAGTTTTCTTTCATTTACCTTGCTTGGTTTGATAGATGCTTTCAAGTTTTCCTTTCCTTGATATTTCATTTTTTCCATGCCTTTTATTAGACTTAGTTTTTATGCAATATGATTTGGTAATCGCTTTACTCTCTATATTTCTTGATTCCTCAATCATGATCACATCCTCTTATAAGAGCTTGTTTGAATTAATTACATATTTTGGTTTGGATTAACTAGATTGATCTCATTGTTTTACAATCTTCAGAAATATGGGCTTCAACTCTTTAGTTTCCTAAGAGGTATTTTTTTGCGGATCAATATAAATTTTCTGATCATTGAATTTTTTGAAAAGTGTTTCATAGCTTGAAATGATATGTTTAGACTGCTACAACCAATACTTTGTTCTTGATTTTGGCTGATTTCTTAAATTTTCATGGCTATATTTTTATTTTTATAAAAAAATTTCCTTCTTTGTATTCTTATGCTCTTTAACAAATTTAAATATCCTTATTAAAACTTACTCTCATCCAACTAAGTCCAAATCCACTAAAAGTATATATTAAAAGAGTTGAAAAAAACATACACGTTTCAAACTTACATGATAAACTCTCATATCTATAAGTTTTGATTACCTTATAAATTTACATTTTCTTTCATATTCCATTATTCTAAAAATAAAGTTTATGATTTTAAGATTCAGAATTTTAAAATGAAAACAAAACTTATTAGCTTTAATAAACTTGTGATTTTAACCATTAATATAAGCAAAATTCCATATTTAAATAAAAAAACTTTAAAACAACAATAACAATTTGAAATTACTTCTTATTAGTCCTTTTATTTTAACTTCAAGTTTATTAAAGTTATTCACTTATAACTGTTAAAAATTATGAGACTTAGTGATCAATCCTTATCATTATTTCAATGTTGGATACCATTAAAATAAGAAATCTCATGGAATTTGGTGGTAATCACATTTTTTACGTGAATACATTTTTTTTTAAATAAGCTTAATATATAAAGTTTAAAATGACAATTAAACCTTTTTATTTATTCACACAAGAAACTCTTTTACCAAGCCACATGAATGGAAGAAGATAAATCCATATTAATGATAAAACACCATCCAATTTTACTTTTCCATAATAACCCGAAGTTGATTATTTTATTAAAATCCACGCTTTGGTCCATGTGTGAATTAGTTAGTTATTAAATCAAAGGGAAAAATCGTTAATATGTTAATACTTGATTTTCGATTATATGGTAGGCTCGGATTCCACCGAATGAATGGAGGTCATTCATCTTGAACAGATTTTGAGCAAATGCCATTAAGATTGCTTATTATCGAGAAGAGAAGAAGCTACGTTTGAGTCTTATACATCATCTCTCTGCCACCAAAGATCATTACAGCAGGTCACTTCGAAAATAATGTAACCTCAATTGCATGACAATAATGTAGCAAACATTTCGTCTCATCACATGCAACGCGTGAGTGTCAACTTTTTTTATTTAGTTTATGAACTTTTCTCTGCCTATGTGATGTTTATGGTAACTATGTTCACTATCCTTTAGATGTTTATACATATTGATTCATCTATCGATCACAAGTTTATAGATATGAGGTAAACAATTTGATATTGGAATGAGGTAATAATTGTTTTATTATTTTACTCAGAAATCTTATTGCATTTTATAACATATTTTAATTGTGATTTGATTTTAATGATTAATTTAATTCGAACATGGTTAATATTCAACTTGGATTTATGTAACTGTTTAGATCATTCAATTTTTTCTCTTGGACAAGATAGGATAGATCAAGAAGATAGGTTTGGTTTTCAAAGTAGAATTATAATTTTATGCTTAAAAGGTACATGTTAGCAGCTACTAAAGATGCTAAATATGTGTGTTTTATCAGCTATTAAATATGTGTCTTTTCAGTTATTGAAATTTGCATTATATATTAGTTAGGAATGCGTAAGTTTCCTTATTTTATTTAAACTAGTCGGTTCGATTATGAGACTCCCTTGTTGATAGAAAACTCATATAGGCAGTAGGGGCCTTTGTTCCTGCAAGAAATAACTACTTTAAACATACCAAGGGTTGCTTAAAGAGCTTTGTATGGGATGTTTCTTTGTAGTTGGCCATAGTCAAAAAATCCAGCCAACAAATGGGGCTAGCAGGAGGGACATGACATAAATATGTTGTTTTACTTTAAGTTTTTATTATTCCAATAACCATTATCCTCCAGCTTATATTTAGTATTTTTAATACAGTATTCTTCTATGTTGCTACACAAGCACCATAGGGATGGTTAGTCGGCAAGCTAGCCTACTTGATTCAATTTTATTAAGTTTGATCAATTATGTCTCATTCCAAAATCCCTGTGTGGGAGTCCAACATGAAATTGAGTCTACTTGGACCATTGCATGGGCTCCCTAAAAACACAGTTTCTTTCTTACCAAAGTTTAATGGTGAAGGGAACATCACAACCCTTGAACATGTTAGAAAATATGAATTTGTATTACATTTACTTGATACTGAATCTCAATATTTTGTATGCAGGTTTTTCCCCTTCACTTTTGAAGGTAAGGTATAAAACTTGTACTATGTTCTTCCTATTAAAACTATTCATGGTTGGTTTTCTTTTAAAATAAATTTTCAAAGTGCTTATGATAATTATAATGCAACTGATATATACCTTGAGTTGGATGAAATACAGGTCAAAGAAGGTCCATCTATACATGATTTCAACACATGCTTCCAACAGGTTTATCATCGACTCAAAAACAATAAAAAACCTTCATGTGATATTTTATATCAGTGGTATGTACGTTCTTTACCCATATCTATAGCTATGTTTGTTTGGCAAAAGGGTATAGTATATTTTGATAGAGCATGAGAACATGCACAATATTTAGAGAAGGATTTTAAGAAGTATTGCTTAGATCCTTTTTCTTGTTTATTCTTTGATAATAATGTGGATGAAAATAATAGTGAAGAAGATAATGAATCTAAAATTTATAGATTGAAATAGAAAGTTAATATTTTGCATAATGAAGAAAAAATTACAGCTATACATACAAGATTAATAGGTCCACAAGAAAGGCATAACGTAGCTATAAATTCACTACAAAATCTTGATTATTATTTTCCTCCTCTTAGAATTAAATATAAGCAATGCCTTATGTCCGTTGCTGTGAATCCACATCTGAAGCCACTAAAGTAGATAATAATCCAAGTTCTTTTGATTTATTAGTCGAAGGTCGCACATTCCTTAATAATTTTAATCAATCTTGTAATAAGTATTAAACAAATTTAGAAATCATTGATCCTACTTTGATCACTATTAACCTAGAAATGGAATCAAATTCATTTTAGGGGTAACCTTTTCCTAGAATTGAAAATTGTTTAGAACTTGATCCCTTTATTCATGGATCTTTCTCTAATTCAAATCATGAGTGGGAAGTAAATATTGAAAATATGACATCTAAGAAAGAGATAGCTTTGGATTTAGTTAATCAATTTGATCACAATGTTTGTCATTTAATCAATCTCTGGGCTCTTATGAATTTGAATTTTCGATTCTAGAAAAAAACAGTGGTTTTATTTCTAATGATTATGTGAACAAAGATAAATTTATGGAGTCACATACAACTAAAACATTGAGTAATAATTATGAATGTCAAGCAAAAATTTCTCGTACTCCTAAAAATCAAGTTTGTGTTAAATCTAAATTCCAAGTTTTACATGAACACAAACTGAATAATGATAACCTTCTTACCATAAAACAATGTTTAAAAGATGGTGGGGATCCTGATTTTTGAGAAATATTTCCTCTTATGATTTAGAATATTTCTATAACTACCGAATATTCTCACAATAATTTTATATAGAACAAATTTTAGGTGCATGTTCATTTCCTTTCAATATTGAAGATGTAACAAGTACTCTTGATGATAAATTAACCGAAATTGTTTCTGAATTTGATTATATTTATGAAATAGTATTTGTTTACAAGAGAATATTCGTAAGGAAAATATTGCACGTCATACATTAAAGAGATCACAACAAATTTCAAATTCACCTTTCATAAATCAAACTTTAGATGCAAAATTAACAGAAGATCAAATCTCTTCACATGAATGTCCTAGTTTCGTAACTTATCAATCTATCACCTTGAAAGAAGGGATGGTAGCAAATAATGATATTATGCGTGATTTTACCTTAATAGAAGAACCATTACAATCTATTTATAATCATTGTACATATCACGATCCGATAGAATCTTGGTTAGAATATCATTTTCATACAAGATTCCGTGTAAATAATAATTTTCTGATCTTGCACTTGTTGGAAATAGTTCTAGATAGTTTTGATTTTGATTTCTATATTTTGTTATTTTTGTTTTTTACTTGTGATGTACATGTGTTTGTTGGTTTGAGTTTACATGTATGGTTATATCGGCTATATAATTTCACTTCATTTTTATTTCATTTGATCCTCCTTGTACAAATGTACATATCTAGCTTTAGATTTAGTTTCATTAATTTATTTTCTTTTATCATAAGTAAGTTGCTTTCTTTTTAGTAAGGTGCAGATATCAAGTGACATATCAATTTTAGGATAAGGGCGAGCTAGTGTTCAGGAAATACACATTTGGTTTATTACTCTTTTAATTATTTAATGTCCTGCAGATGGTTTTATATACTAAGCATCTTATTTATGCCTTATTTTCGACTATTAAGACTTAATTATAAATTCCTTATGTATGATGATTTGAAGTTTTAAAACAAAAATATTTGAAGATTATGTTCATAATGTTTTCTTACGTAAAATCTTTATGAACATAGATTACTCATATTTTAATTGTCATCATAAATTGCAGTGTTTAGAATTTGTTTTGCTTCATTTTTTCTTTTCTCCTTGTAAATAATATTTAATAAAGGGATCTCGTTTATTCAAAATTAACCATTTCAACTTTAACACAACTTCAAGAAAATGAGAAATTTTATAATTGAAACATTTTTTGTAATAATAAGCCTCAAAATTGGACATTATGATGAACATATTAAATTTTGTATTTTTTATCATATCTTTTTCCTATATGCATTTTATAGAACTATCTCCCTTTTTCTATTTTTCATTTGACCTTTTGATGAAATTACTAAAAGTTGAATCCTTTGTATTAACATATCATGGTCAATTTAAATATTGGGAGATTTTTCGTCCTTTATTATGATGTCATTATTTCATGGTTTATTTTATTTAGCTCGTCTCATAGAATATGGTCGTGTCTTGATTTTTGAATTTTGGGTTTATTTACCTTCTTCAACAGTAAGCTGAAGTTTCCATAGATATTAAATTTGTTTTTCTTATCATTTAAAAACTGACTATCTTTGTGAATAGTTAATTTCTCTTTCCTTTTGAATTGTGATACATTGTTTTTTTGGTTGAAATTTTGTTTTGATCATGTCCTATCTTGCATATTTGTGTTGGATGTTTTGGTTCAATTAGTCATTTTGTTTTGCATTTTTAAATTTCAATTTTTTTTGGTTGATTGGTTACAGTAGTGAATTTGATGTTTTGAGCTTTATAATTTTCCTCCTTGTTTTTAGTTTGCCTAAAGTAAAGGGGTATTGTAAGTAAATAATATTGTAATGGCACATTGTTTAGTGTTGATATGTCTCTCTACTAATCAACCTCATATCTTTAAGGAGAATCATTGCAAGGAGTTTCTTTCCATATCAAATTTTCTTATTGTGATTGAATTACTCCTAGCCTTGAAACATTTCTTATAAACTTAGCCAATCAGTCAATTGAATTCCCGGTTATTATTCTTAGATTTTATTTTCAGAATGATATCATTAGGTAGACAATTTAACCTATCAAGATTTTTTTTCTCTCAAAATATTTATGAATCAATGACATTAGCTATCCTTAGGATTTCCATGTTATTATAGAAGTATTTTCTGCATTTTTCTTCCATTCCAATAGACAAATTTTATAAATGTAATTAAAAATAAATTTGATTGAAGAATATGAGGATTCTGAATAGAGCTAACCTAATCATGATCATCATCCCTATGACGGATAACATCATTTTTTATCACCAAGGTAATGGCTCTTGGTCATAATATCAAGGGACAGAAGGTATCATCGTGATCTACTTCGTATCTCTATCATTTCTCAAGAATTATGCTATTGATATCTAGTTACCAAGCCTTGATAGTATTCTTGAATCAAAGATCTCATTAAAATTATTGTTTATTTTCAAAAAAGAAAATTGATGATGCTAAAAATAATGAAAATGGGAAAAACAAATAATTGATTTATTTATGTATAATTGTTAGATTTTTATCATTCAAGCTAGCATTATGATCTTAGGATATTTTAACTAGTAGAATAAAATGCATAGAAATAAACACAAGAGACAAGAGACACAAAGAATTTTACTCGAGGAAACCATAAAGGAGAAAACCCCGCAACTTCCTCAAAGATAGAATCAACACCAAAAGTAAAACTCGAAAACATAAAGATGATCTCCTGACAGTAGTAGTCTCTCTCTCTGATCCTAGCAACTTCTCACTCACTCATGCGCCCCAATGAGTGTGTGTTTGTGTGATAAATAGAGAGTCTCACTCTCTACTTATATTCATCCATTCACTTGAAACCCACTCCAACATGTCGGCCTCACTTAACAATTACTTACTAGAACCAACATCTCTAGGAGTGTCTAATAACCCTAGTGCCCCACAACTTGTGGGGACTTTGCCTCCTCCGACCAACAAGGAGGGTTATCCTTAACACAACGGTGGGTACTATTACCCCGACTTACAATGACTCACCTAGGGTCAACTTCTCTAAGATAGTATAATAAACTTAGGGCCCTACAACTATGGGGACTTTAACCCTTGATCAATAGGAGGGTTACCCACAATGAATTGACATGACTAGTTTACATTACTGAATCTCCCAATAGGAATATCGGGGCATGACATCACTCAAATAAATTATAGACAGTCCCTAGAATAAACATTAGGGTACAATACATAAGATATACAAATGAATACATTCTGAAGTTACAATTACATCAACACTCCCTCTTAACTAGGAAGGTATTCTCTCAACAAAATTATTAGCACAAGTCTTCTTCTTTGTATCATTTGGATCATCATTGAGGTCTCATCATCTTCATCTGGATCTGGATCACCACTTGATCTGGATCATCATCACTAGATCTAGGTCATCACTCGATCTGGATCATTATCACTGGATCTGGATCATCACATGATCTGGATCATCACATGATTTGGATCATCATCACTCAATTTGGATCATCATCATTGGATCTGGATCATCACTCTATCTGGATCCTCATCACTGGATATGGATCATCATCAGTGGATCTGGATCATCACTCGATCTGGATCATCATCACCTGTGCTATCTCATGATTCTTCTCGTCACAGGAATTTCTATAGAGCCAGCCCTTTTTCATGTTGGTTGTAGGCCTAGCCTCCATGTAGGTCTTCTTCAGTGCTTATATCTGACACTAAGTCAGAATGGCCCACCGAGCACTTACATCTGACTGTGAGAGGAATACATCCAACATCATGTCAGAAAGGCATGCCTAGCACTCACATCTGACCATGTGGGAAGACATCCCACAACACTGTCAGAAAGGATCTACACTTACATCTGACAATGGGGGGAACACATCCCGCAACCATGTGAGAAGGGCTTTGCGCTTACATATGACCATGGTGGGAACACATCCCGTAACCATGTCAAAAGGGCTCTACACTTACATATGACCATGGGGGGAACACATCCGACAACCATGTCAGAAGGGCTCTGCACTTACATCTGACCATGGGGGGAACAGATCCCGCAACCATGTCAAAAGGGATTTGTACTTACATATTACCATGGGGGGAACATATCTTGCAACCATGTCATAAGCTCTCTCAACCCTAGGTTGAGTGTTCCTGGTAACTGACCAGGTGCCTCCATTATCCCAGAGAATGGCATCAACCCTTATATCTGATCAAGTGGGAACACATCCCTCAATCAAATCAGGATTGCCACGCACTCATATATGATCATGTGGGAACACTTCCCACAGTCATATTAGAATGGCCCTCGGTCCTAGACTAAGCTTTCCTGGTAACTGACCAGGTGCCTCCATTCCAAGAATGGCAATAGCCCTTATATTTGATCATGCAGGAACCAATCCTATAGTCACATCAGAATGGCTCAGCACTCATATCTGACATGGATGGAACCAATACTCTCACCATGACAGAATGGATTAGCCCTTACATCTTACCATGGAAGGAATCAATCCTATCACCATGTTAGAATGGCTCATAGACTCATCACTTCCCCTGGAAAGGAATCAAGATCTAGAGAAAACAAACCTTCTCCCAGAAGTACTCAAACTTCACTCTGGCTAATGGCTTTGTCATCATAGCAACTATTTGTTTGTCCATTGCAACATATTGGACCTTCACTGCTCCTCTCTGCCCCATATCCATGATATAGTGATACTTGATATCGATATGCTTCGACTTGTCATGGAACATTGGGTTCTCTGACAACTTCACACAACTCTGGTTGTCGCAATATATACAAGTAGCATCCAACTCGAGATCAAATAAATCAGATAGTAGCTTCCTTAGCCATACTGCCTCACAACTAGCTAAACAAGTTGCGGCATACTATGCTTCAGCCATACTTAGTGCCACATAGGATTTCTTCCTACTAAACCAAGAGATCACACCTAATCCCATACTGAAGCAACACCCTGAAGTTCTCTTCCTATCGATGGCACTACCTGCCTAATCTGAATCAACATAACCCTCCAGGTTAATCTTCTGATTCACCTCATACTTGAGCCCATAATCAACTGTACCCTTTAGGTACCTCACTGCATGCTTTGCAACCATCAGGTGAACATGTCTCAAGGTGTTGACAGCAAAGCAAATATCTGGTTTCATATTAGTCAGGTGCATCAAGGAATAAATCATCTGACGATACATCGTGGCATCAACCGTCTATGATGAAGCATCACTCAATAGCTTCATGTTCGATGTCATAGGTGTGGTCATGGCCTTGTAATCCATCATCCTACACCTCTTTAGGATCTCTACTGCATACTTCCCTTATTCTAGTAATATCCTACCACACCTCCATGCCTAGAAAATAGTGCATCGACACTTAACAGGAGCATCACTGGTCTTACACCTTCAACCTTGAAGCAAAGGTTTGAATCCACTTTACTCTCAGTAAATACTAGAGTCATCAGTAATATATCCATCATGTCATACCATGTTGAACCTCAGGATCTTCTGCAGTCACTCCCTATGAAGCATCATACTCCCTCTGTCTTATGTACTCTATGCACTGAAACATTCTGTACTAGAGTGACAAGTAGTTTCCTTTGCTACCAATATTCTATGTATCCATCTAGGGTCACTGGATATCAAGATCCTCTATCTTTGAAAGAGTTATTTCACCCATGTGTGAGATTGTCATCTTTTATAGGCTTTCATCTTCAACAGTGTAGCAAAGGTTAAGATCTTCATCAAGCTCATCATGTATGTGTTATCCCATGGGTTTCTTCTGAACTCATACAAGGCCTTCTTTCATTTGCACACATGATTCTTCCTGTCATGTGTCTCAACTCCCACAAGCTACAAATGTCTCTTTGTAGTCTATGCCTTCTTTTCATGAGAAGCCTCGTGCTACGAACCTTGCTTCGTATCCCATGATGTTTCCATCTACTTTATGATGGAACTACAAACTTCCCTTCACATATCGATACTGCATCCTAGACATCATTCTTCTTAAACTGGTCTTCCTTTTCTTCTTGGTTACTTCTTCATAGTTTGAAGGTTCTACATCAATGATGTCGCTTCATTCGTCATATTGTTCTTCATCTGGAACTGTCGTCACTTGTTCTTTGGAACAAGTCTCATCCTTCTTTACTTGTAAGTGATTATGTATGCGATCTTTCCTACAAGTCAAATGCATTTTTATAGTTAGAAACATTTCATAAGGAATATTCATAATGGAAAATTCTTATGCACAAATATATGATCATGCATCTATTTTAGCCAATACAACATTCATCCATATCTCACGGAAACTTTTCTGGATGCCTTCCATCTCTACCAGGACAACACTGAGATTATGCACTAATCCAATATGTCAGCAAAGAGGTTTCATTCTAGATAAGCAGCAATGGGGATTTGTATAGCACCCTGAGCTACTTACCCATCACATGCATATTAGTAGTATACTATCATTAATGCAAACATTCTATCAAACATAATACATTGACTGAATATAAACAAATGCATAACAAAAAAATATCATGAAAGGACAATTAAATAGTTATCTTTATTTGTTTTGTGGGTAGACTCCTTCTTGAGCCTTCAGCTTTATCATCTTCTTGATTTATAATAGCATCAGTTCTTATCCAAATGATAAGATGGATAAGAGGTTCTTCATATTTCTCATCGCTTGAGGGATCTTCAGTTGCTCCCATCTTCTCGTCTCTTATTATGAGTCGATCTTCTTCTTCTTCCTAGAGTCTACTGAAATTAATCACTTCCTTCTCGCACACATTCCTTCAATTAATGAATCCCATGATCCTTAGAGGCCATTCAAGGTGGCTATCACCACTTCTGCATTCTCCACTTCTTCGTATACCGCTTCAAGTTGTTCGGTGATTTGAGAGACCCTTGTAAAGTATAACTGTATGGTCTCTGCATTCTGAATCTTCACATTCTTCAACTAGTTTCTTAAGGTCATATTCTTATTTATGTTCTTCCCTTCAAATAGCTTGGTCAAGGAATCAAACATCTTCGATGTCTTTAGAGAAGACACTTGTGGTACAAGTTGATCCATGATTGAATCAACAATGATCTTCTTGGCCTTGACCAAGTTCTTCTTGTGTAAGGCTTTGAGCCTCATCTCCCTGTGGAACTGGAACCTCTCTAATTATGTAGGTGTCTAATTCATTTCCTTTAGAGAGATCATATACTTCCATGTTGGAAGTTTTCAACTTGAACAATCTTATCATCAAGCTGACATGATGGATCACTTTGAAATTAGAACCTCAAATGAAAATAGCAAAAGATTAGATCTTACCGATTTGAGGTATGCGTCCTCGTTCTCGACCTTGATGATCTAGGGTTTGTCAGAGAAACCCTAATTTTAAAAAATTAGAATATTTTAGATCTGATTAGATAGAAATATAGATATGTTCAAGTTGAGCTATCCAATGTACTCCTTTTCTTAAAATAGTGGACGGAAGCTCACGGAACAGGAAGCCCTAGTTTTCCAATTTCTTCTACAGAAATGCCTATTACTGTTTCTACGGTATCTCTGAAAATACTACTCCTATATTTCTAAAACTTCATACTGAGGTATCCTCACTTGTCCCTATTCCAACACCATAGGTTTCATTAGAATTGATTTCCCCAATTGGTACTTAGGATCATTTTCCCAAGGTGACTTATCACACGACGGTTAAGAACAATGAAGTTGTACACACTGCCATGTGTCACTTTTTCATCTTCTGGGTCTAAAACTCGAACCAAAGAAATTAAAGTCCATTCCCTTTCTATAACATATTTATAACTTTTATTTGGACCTTTATATCCCAAGATATAGCAGTTCCCCCTAGGTGTCCTGTTTAGGGATGAATCGTGGAAGAGGTTGGAACTCTAAATTCGAGGGATCATATCTCCTAGGATATAGCGAATCTAAGATTGAATTTTGAACACAGTGTAATTCAATATGTTATCTTCTTCATGTGAAATTTTCAGCTCGTAATCCTTCTCCAATCTCGTGATATAGTGAATGTACCAAAACTTATCATTTTTAGTATTTAGGGTTTTTCCACCTCGAGGTCAAATTAGGGATTGACTTTCTCGGAGTTTCACCCAACCAAAAATATTGAACTTGGTCTCTAAACTTTTATTTTTATGAGGAGAGAAATCTTATGCCGGGCTCACTCAAAAAAATATCTTCTATAGAAAGCCTTAATTTCCCGCACCGAAAACTGAAAATGCTCGGAATCGAATTGTGCTTAGATAGAAAGATGCGCCCTTTAATGGAGAGTCAACCTGGAATAATTTTCTTTATGGATTGTGGAGAGAGACCTAAAAAGTAAGAATCCATAGCTTCTGTAGTTGCACAATGTCTTCTTCTGAGGTTAGCTCTGATACCATGTTAGATTTTTATCATTTAAGCTAGCATTATGATCTCAGGATCTTTTAAGTGAGAGAATAACATGCACAACAATAAACACAAGAGACAAGAGACATAAATAATTTTCTTCGGGGAAACCATAAAGGAGAAAACCTCGCAACTTCCTCAGAGATAGAATAAACACCAAAAGTAAAACCCAAAAACATAAAGATGATCTCCCGATAGCAGTAGTCTCTCTCTCTGATCCCAACAACTTCTCTCTCACTCATGCACCCCAATGAGTGAGTGTGTGTGTGATAAATAGAGAGGCTCACTCTCTAATTATATTCTTTCGTTCACTTGAAACCCACTACAACATTTTTTCCTCACTTAACAATCACTTACTAGAGCCGACATCTCTAGGAGTGTCTAATAACCCTAGTGCCCCACAACTTGTGGGGACTTTGCCTCCTTTGACCAACAAGGAGGGTTATCCTTAACACAACGGTGGGGACTATTGCCCTCACTTACAATGAATCACCTAGGTTCGAATTCTCTAGGATAGTCTAACAACCGTAGGGCCTTACAACTGTGGGGACTTTAACCCTTGATCAATAGGAGGGTTACCCACAATGGCTTGACATGACTTGTTTACATTATTGAATCTCCTGATAGGAACATCGGGACATGACATGACTCAAATACATTACAGACACTTCGTGGAATAAACATCGGGGTACAATACATAAGATATACAAGTGAATACATTTCGAAGTTACAATTACATCAATAATAATGGATGGGGAACTTATCTAAATATCTTCTTAAGGAATGGAGGTCGTATATTTATGTTGATGTTATGTGATTATATTTAGTTGTTGAGAAATCATTGTTGTGCATATATTTAAAAATTAATTTATCTTTATGAAGTCTCTCGATAATAGTTGGGATAATTCATTTGATTACGATAGTATTAAAGTTCAAAGTTTACTATATAGGCTAGCGACACAATAAAGTAATTTGGTGCGAAATTTGATATTTCGAGAAAACCTTGATTTTGTTTTCCTATATCTTTAATCTTGAAGTAAACATATAGAGATAAGTGGTTCATTCAACATGTCACCATTTTTTCCCCCCCAACAAATTCCCCTTGATTTTCCAAAATCAAGGGGCCTCCATCACAAATTTTGTAAATACACAGATTTTGAGTTTTCTTTCATTTTATCTTTCTTGGTTTGATAGATGCTTTCAAGTTTTCCTTTCCTTGATATTTCTATTTTTCCTACCATTTATTAGACTTATTTTTTATGGAATATGATTTGGTAATCACTTAGTCTCTTGGTTCCTTCATTCCTCAATTATGATCACATCCTCTTATAAGAGCTTGTTTGAATGAATTGCATATTTTGGTTTGGATTAACTCGATTCATCTCATTTTCTTACAATCTTAAGAAATATGGGCTTCAACTCTTTAGTTGCCTAAGAGGGCATTTTTGACGAATCAATATAAATTTTGTAATAATTGAATTTTTTGAAAAGTGTTTCAGATCTTAAAATGATATGTTTAGACGGATACCAATACATTGTTCTTGATTTTGGATGATTTCTTAAATTTTCATGCCTATATTTTTATTTCTATAAAACTTTTGCCTTCTTTGTATTCTTATGATCTTTAACAAATTTAAAATTTAAATATCTTATTAAAACTTGTTCTTATCCAACTAAGTCAACATCCACTAAAAGTATATATTAAAAGAGTTCAAACAAACTTACAAGTTTGAAATTTGCATCATAAACTTTCATATCTATTGGTGTAAGTTTTGATTACCTTATAAATTTACATTTTCTTTCATATTTCGTTATTCTAAAAATAAATTTTATAATTTTGAGATTTAGACTTTTAAAATGGAAACAAAGTTTATTAGCTTTAATAAACTTGTGATTTTTCACTATTAATATAACTATGAACAAAATTGCATATTTAAATAAAAGAACTTTAAAACCACAATTATAATTTGAAATTACTTCTTATTACTTATTTTATTTTAACTTCAAGTTTGTTAAAGTTATTCCCTTATACGTGTTAAAAATTCTTAGTGATCAATCCTTGTCATTATTTCAATGGTGAATAACATTAAAATTAGAAATCAAATGAAACGTTCATGGAATTTGGTGGTAATCACATTTTTTATGTGAATACATTTTTTTGAAATAAGCTTAATATATAAAGTTGACAATTAACCTTTTGTTTTTGTAGAAACTCTTATACAAAGCTACATCAATGGAAGAAGATAAATCCATATTAACGATAAAACACCATCTAATTTTAGTTTTCCATAGTTGCCCAAAGTTGATTATTTTATTAAAATCCATGCTTTGGTCCATGTGTGAATTAGTTGGTTATTAAATCAAAGGGAAAAATCATATTTCTTTCCTCTTGAGTATGTTAATACTTGATTTTGGATTATATGGCAGGCTCGGATTCCACCGAATGAATGGAGATCATTCATCTTGCACAGATTTTGAGCAAATTCCATTAAGATTAAGATTGTCTATTATTATCCGGAAGAGAAGAAGCTACGTGTGAGTCTTATACATCATCTCGCTGCCACCAAAGATCATTACACCAGGTCACACCGAAAATAATTGCATGACAAATTTGCAGTCTTGAAGACCAACCAGGGATGGAATTTGACGGGTAAATGCCTGTCCTGTATCAATTTACCTGTCAAATACAGCTAAGATTTTGTCAAAATCGTCAAAATCTGGCTTAGAATACAGAAAACGTTCCAGAATTTGTTTGTAACCGGAATGTTGACGGGTGTCCGTCATTTGAAATTCCAACCCTGAGACCAACAAAACATGCACAAACATTTCATCTCATCAGATGCAACGCATAAGTGTCACCAGTGTCACCAGACTGTGCAGAAATAACCAAAGTTTTATGGCATCATTAGTACCAGTTTCACACCTAAATTTTTTGAACGTGGACACAAATGCATAACAGACTAGATAACACCACATCATGTTGAGAGTTGCAAGGTCTGAAGAGAAAAAGGATCACACGGTAGAAATTATTGCTTGCTCGGTATAAAACATAAGCAAATGACTTACGGCGATCTCACATGGATAAAAATTTATATTTTATTATGAATCTTGATTAACTGCGATTTCAGTTATCAAAAAAATTGAATAATGGAGGAGAGTTGCAGAATGAAATAAGACTTCTATTATGTTCCTTTTACAAGTTTTATTTTTTTTTGGTACATTCATTTATCAATTTATGTTCATATTTTTGGTGCAGGAATAAAATTCAAAAATCCGATACACTAGTTTTGTGTAAACTAACTCAATGAAGAATCTCAGAAAAAGGATTAGAAGTAATATTGGAAGCGGAAGAATGAGACTGACATAACAAACAAGACGTATAGAAAGGAGAACTTCTTGTGAACTCATTGTGATCGCAGTCGGTGGTTTTTAAATGAGATTCACAGTCTATCGCCTATAAAATGAAGACAAGTTCGATTGGGTGAAGGAGGCTCGGCAACACGTGAAGAAATTATTTTCCAAAATTTCTACTTCTCTTTTTCTTGTAAAGATCAATAAGTGGATGGGATGGGGATTTGTTGTTGGTTATTGTATGACATTCATAATTTTGTTGAATATTTTTGGACATTACAGTTTCTGGGGTAATATAATATAAATACTTTTTTGTATTCAGATAATGGTAACTGTGTTCACTATCCTTTAGATGTTTATACATATTGATCAATCTATCTATCGCCACTATCCTTTAATGTTTACACATATTGATTTATCTATGGATCACAAGTTTATAGATCTAATGTAAAGTAATAATTGTTTTATTATTTTTCTCATAAATCTTATTGAGTTTTATAACATATTTTAATTGTAATTTTATCTTAATGATTAATATAATTTGAGCATGGTTAATAATCAACTTGGATTTATGTAACTATTTAGTTCATTCAAATTTTTCCCTTGGCCAAGATAGGAAAGATAAAGAACATAGGTTTAATTTTCAAATTAGAAATATAATATCATGCTTAAAAGCTACACGTTAGCAACTCCTAAATCTGTGTATATTTAGTTATTGAAATTTGCATTATAGATTATTTAGGAATTAGTAGTTTTATTTATTTTATTTAAATTATTCTGTTGGATTATGAGACTCTCTTGTTGAGAGAAAACCCATATAGGTACCAGGGCCTTTGTTCCTGCTAGACATAGCTACTTCAAGCATACCCAGGGCTACTATAAGAACATTGTATAGGCTATTTATCCATAGTTGATCATAATCAGAAAATCCAGCCAACAAACTACGCTGGAAGGATGGCCATGAGGTAAAAAAGTGGTTTCAATTTAAGTTTTTATTATTCCAATAACCATTATCCTCCCTCTTGTATTTCAGAATTTTTAATATCTTATTCTTCTATGTTGTGACACAATCACCATAGCTATCTTGAGTCAATTTTATTATGTTTTATCAATTATGCCTCATTCCCAAATCCCTGCCTCGGAGTCTAACATGAGATTGAGTGTGGTTGGACCATTGCATGAGCTCCCTGAAAAGGAATTTTCTTTCATTCCAAAGTTTAACGGTGAAGGGAATATAACATCCCTTAAACATGTTAGAAAATATGATTTTGTATTGTGTTTGCTTGATATTCAATATGAAGATGTTGTATACAAGATTTTCCCCTTCACTTTTGAAACTGGTTGGTCTGATTTTAAAAGAATTTTTCAAGGTGCTTATGATAATTATAATGCAACTGATATATATCTTCACTTGGATGAAATACATGTTAAAGAAGGTGAATCTATACGTGATTTCAACACAAGCTTCTGACAAGTTTGTCATCGACTCAAAGGCAATAAAAAACCTTTAGGTGATATTTTATATCAATGGTATGTACGTTTTTACACACAAGCTTTTGAGAAGGATTTCAAGAGGTATTCCTTATATCCTTTTTCTTCTTTATTTTTTATGATAATGATGATGAAAATAGGAGCGAAGAAAATAATGGATCTGAATTTATAGATTGAAAGAGAGTTAATATTTTGCATAACGAAATTTTATCTTTTCATAATAAAAAGAAATAAATCAATCATGCATAATGAAAAGAATATTACAGCTATACATACAACATTAATAGGTACATAAGAAAGACAACATAGTTGTAAATTCGTTACAAAATCTTGATTATTATTTTCCTATGACTGGAATTGAATATAAGGAATGCCTTAGGACAAATTCTCATTGTTGTGAATCCACGTATGACACCCCTGCAGTAGATAATAATTCAAGTTCTTTAGATTTATTAGTCGAACGTCACACATTCCTTAGTCATTTTGATCAATCTTGTAATAGGTCTGAAACTAATTTACAAATCATTTACCTACTCTAAGCACTACTAACCTCAAAATTGAATCAATTTGATTTTATGGTTTACCTTTTTGTGGAATTGAAAATTGTTTAGAATTTGATCCCTTTATTCATGGATCTTTCTCTAATTCAAATCATGAGTCGGAAGTAAATATTGAAAATTCAACATCTAAGAAAGAGATAGCTCTAAATTTGGTTAATCAATTTGATCATAATGTTTCAACATTTAATCAATCATTGAGCTATTATGAATTTGAATTTTCGGTTCTATTTCTTATGATTATGTGACTAAAGATAATTTGTGGACTCACTTACAATTAAAACATTGAGTAATAATTACGAATTTCATGTAGAAATTTCTCATACTCTTAAAACTCAAGTTTGTGTTAAATCTAAATTTCAAGTCTTACACAAACACGAACTAAATAACGATAACCTTTTTACCATAAAACAATGTTTAGAAGATGGGGAGGAGAGATTTTTGCGAAATATTTCCTCTTCTGATTTAGAATATTTCTATAACTACCCACTCTGCTCACAAGAATTTTATATGGAACAAATTTTGCATGAATGTTCATTTCCTTCCACTATTAAAGAGGTAGCAATTACTCTTGATGATCAAACCGAAATTGTGTCTAAATTTGATGATATTTATGAAAGATGTATTTGTTTACAAGATAATATTGATGAGGAAACGATTGCACTCCATGCATTAAAGAGATTAGAAAAAATTTCAAATTCACCTTTTGTAAATCAAACTTGAGATGAACAATTAACATAAGATCAAATCTCTTCACATGAATGTCTCAGTTTCGTAACTTATCAATCTATCACCTTGAAAGAAAGAATGGTAACAATGAATAATGTTATGCATGATTTTCCCTTAACACAGGAACCATTACAATATGTTTATAATCGTTGTACATATCACAATCCAATAGAATCTTAGTTATAAGATTCATTTCATACAATATTTGTAGAAATTCTAAGGCCTTGATGGCATAAGGAATTCCATAAACTCGCTAAGGATCTAAGCACACAATTAACCTCACAGAGAATTGTAGAGAATTAGCATAATGAGAGAAGAAGAAGAATTGTTGAACACACATTAATGAATGATCAATAAATCATAATTGATATTATTACATAGGTAATACATCCTTATAAAGGAAAAAGGAGTTGCATGAAGACAACTCAAGCTAGCTCATAAAAGCAGGCTTACTAATTATGATAAACCCCTTAAAGCACTTTCCAATATACCAAGCACCTCACGAGTTGGCAAAAGCATGAGTGAGTTGTCAAGGAGATGGAAATAATATGCTAATGGAGAAAAACTAATGGAAGATGGGTTGGAAATAAAAGCACCCAGTTTCCTAGTTGACTAGCTTTTATCTTATCCATCGAAAAGCAGGAAAAAGAAGAATCTGCTATATGGTCATGTATACTAATTCTAGAGGAACCCAGAATCAGAAATAAATCATTCCTAGGATATAGATGGCATGCATTGATTTTAAGGTGCCACCTAATTAAGCTAGTGGGTGAATAATTAATCACTATTGATTAATTATTTTATCCTAAGTGTATGAGTGGGTTTATTATATCCCAACACCCCCCTATAAGCCTGACTTTATGATGATATGCATATAGGTCCCATCAATAAAGCTATGGTCACCCTTTTACAATTTATATTGTCCAAAGAAATGAGGAAAGAGGAAAAACCTCAAGGGGAAAATCCTCCCTCAAGAAGGACATGAAAAGCAATACCAAAAATGTTGAACTGCTGGTGTTGCTGCTGCTCCAAACTAAATGCTGATGTCTGGAGGAATCTTCTTCTTGGGAAGAAGATAAATCTGCTCACCTAGATCAAAGACAGCTGCAGGATGGAACCTGGGACCATGTAGAACAACTGAAATCCAATGATGTGAAGGCAATATTGAAGGATCTTGAGACTTGTAATCAGCTCCAAGATGATGTTATGACTTGAACTTAGAACCAGTAGAGATGAAATGAGCTCTAGATAGGTGGAATAACTGTCCAAGCGAATGTATCATGTCTCCATCTTCATATACATAGAGAGGATGTGTGCAAGTGATCATGTAGGAACATAGAGAAGGCAATGGATCAAAGAGTGTGAATGCATGGGCTCCATGGGTTGATCTAGCTTCCAAAGAATCCAAGAGATCACAAAAAAGGCACAATAGTAGACACATGGAATATACTGGTAAAGAATCCTCTATGGTAGAATAATGAGAGGAGGAAAGATAGTGATGTTCAAGATCTTCAAGGAGGCTCTGAGAATGAGTGCCAAGAACAATGGAGGAGCTGCAGAAGTGCATGGGATCAAGTACGGTAAGTGGAAAAACACTGGAAGGACTTGATTTCGCTAAGCAAGCATCCTAGAAATCACTGGGTTGCGCACCATCAAGAGGAGAGGCATGCACAAGGTGTGAGAGGTCTGGCATATGGATCTCAGAATCCATGATAGAAGACATAGAGAACACTGGATGTGTGAATGAATAATCAATAACAATAGCAATAGAAACTTCTTCTTCATGATCAACTTCATCAGAGACTGTAGAGGTTGAGACATCTTGAGAGAGAGAAATCATTGAGGAGCCAGAGGCACTGTCCACATAGCTAGAAGGATCCTCATTGTCCTTTCCCAAAACTCTATCCAATGTTGTCCAGAGATCCTTTGGGGAATCAATAGAATCAATAAGGTATCCCATGCATGGAGAGATAGATAGGCACATAGCTCCAATTGCTCTGTCACAGTCATTCAACCAGTCATTTGTCTCTTCATAAGATTCTTCACCAGCTCCAATAGATATCTCATAGAGACCTTGTCTCTTTAGATATGAAATCATAATCAGTTTCCACTCTGAATAGCTTGTGAATGGAGAAAGAAGAGGAACTGATATTCTTGAATCCATTCGAAGTTGAACCTGCAAAATAAACCTGCAAATCTAAAAAAGAAGGATTAATTAATGAACTCTCAAAGCTCTGATACCATGTAGAAATTCTAAGGCCTTGATGGCATAAGGAATTCCATAAACTCGCTAAGGATCTAAGCACACAATTAACATCACAGAGAATTGTAGAGAATTAGCATAATGAGAGAAGAAGAAGAATTAATGAACACACATTAATGAATGATCAATAAATGATAATTGATATTATTACATAGGTAATACATCCTTATAATGGAAAAAGGAGTTGCATGAAGACAACTCAAGCTAGCTCATAAAAGCAGGCTTACTAATTATGATAAACCCCTTAAAGCACTTTCCAATATACCAAGCACCTCACAAGTTGGAAAAAGCATGAGTGAGTTGTCAAGGAGATGGAAATAATATGCTAATGGAGAAAAACTAATGGAAGATGGGTTGGAAATAAAAGCACCCAGTTTCCTAGTTGACTAGCTTTTATCTTATCCATAGAAAAGCAGGATAAAGCAGAAAAAGCAGAAAAAGCAGAAAAAGCAGAAAAAGCAGAATCTGCTATATGGTCCTGTATACTAATTCTAGAGGAACCCAGAATCAGAAATAAATCATTCCTAGGATATAGATGGCATGCGTTGATTTTAAGGTGCCACCTAATTAAGCTAGTGGGTGAATAATTAATCACTATTGATTAATTATTTTATCCTAAGTGTATGAGTGGGTTTATTATATCCCAACAATATTCCTTGTAAATAATAGTTTTCCAACCTTGCACTTTTTGGAGATAGTTGTACATAGTTTTGATTTTGATTTCTATATTTCTCTATTTTCGTTTTTTACTTGCGATGTACATGTGTTTGTTGGTTTGAGTTTACATGTCTGGTTACATTGGCTATATGATTTCACTTGATTTTTATTTCATTTGATCCCCATTGTACATATATACATATCTATCTTTAGATTTAGTTTCCTTAATTTGTTTTATTTTATCACAAGTAGGTTGCTTTCTTTTTAGTAAGGTGTAGTTATGAAGCGACATATCAATTTTAGTATAAGGATGAGCTAGTGTTCGGGAATTACACATTATTTTATTCCTCTTTTAATTATTTAATGTCTTCCTTGTGGTTTTATATATTAATCATCTAATTTTAAGCCTTATTTTCAATTATTAAGAATTAATTACAAATTTCTTCTATATGACGATTTGAATTTTTAAAGCAAGAATATTTGAAGACGATGTTCATAATGTTTTCTTACGTAAAAACTTTATGAACATAGCTCACATATATTTTAATTGTCATCATAAACTGCACCGTTTAGAATTTGTTTTGGTTCATTTTTTTGTTTTCTCCTTGTAAATAATATTGAATAAAGGGATCTTATTATTCAAAATTAACCATTTGAACGTTATCACAACTTCAAGAAAAGGATAAATTTTATAATAGAAACTTTTTTTGCAATAATAAATCTCAAAATTTGACATTATGATGAACTCATTAAACTTTTTTATATTTTACCATATCTTTTTCCTATATGCATATTATATCACTATCTCCATTTTTCTATTTTTCATTTGACCTTTCCATAAAATTACTAAAAGTTCAATCCTTTGTATTACCATATCATGGTTAATTTAAATATTGGGATATTTTTCATCATTATTTTATGCATGCCATTATTTCATGGTTTTTACGTTATTTTGTATAGCTCATCTCATAGAATATGAATGTGTCTTGATTTTTGAATTTTGAGTTTATTTACCTTCTTCGACGGTGAGCTCAAGTTTCAATAGATATAAATTTTTTTTTCTTATCATTTCAAAATTGGCTATCTTTGTGAATACTTATTTCTTCTTTCCTTTTGAATTGTGATACATTCTTTTTTTTGGTTGAAATTTTGGTTTGTCATGTCCTATTTTGTATATAAGTTTTTAATGTCTTGGTTTCTTTAGTGATTTTCATTACCGCTACCTTTGAGTAATCGACAACCCTTTAAAATAATGTTAATATTTAAAATATATTAGTAACATTTTCTTTCTAAGGACAAGACACACTAGTTTAGGCTAGTGTTTTGGGTTAGGCCTATGTTGGAATACCCAAAGCTTTAAATTCAAACATAGTGGCATTTTTTTTAGGAAATACAATCTCATAAAGAAAGACACCAGAAATATCTTCTAAAACAAGAGTCAAGCATGAGGTCATGCAATACTGAGTTGTGGAGATACCCCTCCTATACTCGATTAAGCATACACTAGAGCCACTACATGTTTGGGTACTTACTCAGTACCTCCTTTCGGCCCCATGTGGTTCCTGGTACTGTTTGATTTTTGGGCTTAGTTACCCTTTCCGTGCACATCGGTTGGATTGACGACTCTTCCGCCAGAATTTCATTGTGATTTTGGTATCCTTAGTATCTTTAATTCTAGGACTCTACACAGGTTATGGTGGAAGGTTGTTTCCACTATACCTAAGGAAGGATCGGGAGGAAATCCCTTAGATACAATTTGGGAAAGAAGTTTGGTGATTCAAGTGCTCTGACCCAATGTAGTGTATTGTGGACCCTTGGTAATTGTTCTTCACCCTTCATTGGTTATTTCTAGGCCCCAATCATACCATAATTTCCTTTGAAAGATACCTTTGTTTTCCGGGTTTTGATACTTAGGATTTTTTCTAATGTTGTGCTCTATGTGTTGTTGGTTTTAGTTGACCTCAGACTTTGAATTATTTTTGAGTCAGAAACTATGGCTAGCACCCCTATGGAAACCAACCAAGAGAACCCCATGCAAGGGGATTCTTAATCTTTTCCTTGCACTCAGAATGTTGATGTTCCCTTCATGGATACTTTAAATCTTCCTAGATTCATCCTAGGGATACCGGTTCAGTTTTTTATGACTTTGACTATCCTGAATGCTCCTGATGCTTATCAAGTAAGCACCTTATATAAAGGGAATTAATAAAATGTCTCCCCTTCACTATTAGAAACCTATCCTCCTCCTTCCACCTCATGTGGTGAATGTTTTGCTACTAGTAACTTGCAGTATAAAAGGAATAGAATAAATAACAATAGGAAGAAGACACAAAATCAAGGGGGAAGACACCCATCCTCTCAAATCCATGCTAGGGACACCTATCCAACCTTTTAAATTCATGTTGGACCCAACCACCCAGCCCCTAGAATTCATGTTGGGAGGACCCACTCAACCTATGCAAGTCAAGTTGACCCCAATCACCCATTTTCTGGAAGTCATGCTGGGGACACCTATCCAACCTTTGCATGTCATGTTGGAACCAACCATCTAGCCTCTGGAATTCCTCCTGGGGGAACACACTAAAACTATGCAAGTCATTTTGACCTTCAACACCTAGCCTTTGGAAGTCATGTTGGAGGCACCCACTGAACCTCAGTAAGTCATGTTGACCTTCACCACCCACTGAACCTCAATAATTCATGTTGACCTTCACCACCCAACCTATGGAATTCATGCTGGGGGAAAAAAACCAACCTCTGCAATTCATGTTGGACCCAACCACCCAACCTCTAGAAGTCATGTTGGGGGAAAACAGTTAGCTACTGCAAGCCATATTGACACCGTTGAGAAAACCAACCATTCAAGATGAAATCCTAAGTTCCCTTGTAATATTTGTGAGGGACATAATCTTACTCATCAGTGCCCTGCTATTACAGAGGTACAAATAGTGTGGTTTGAGTCTCAAGGATGACGTACTTCTAAACAACCTATAGTTTCTCAACAACCTATTCAATCTTCGGTGGATCAAGTGATTAAGCCAATGCAATCTTTCATCAATCCCACTCTTCCTTCTGAGTGTGACCTTCATCAAGTGGTTGAAGCAATGCAATCTTTGGTGAGTCACACTCTTCCTTTGGAGAGTGACCTTCATTAAGTGATTCAATTAATGCAATCCTTAGTCAATCCCAGTCTTCCTTCAGAGTGTGTCCTTCATCAAGTGGTTGAACCAATTCAATATTTGGCTAATCCCTCCTCCTTCAGAGAGTGACCTTCATCAAGTGGTTGAATCGATGCAATCTTTGATCAATAGAACTATTCCTTTGAAGAGTGAGTTGTATGCTAGTCATGTTTTCTTCATTGCCAGTTCAAAAAATTTTGGATAAGGGGACACTAACATTGTTTTCAGTGAACCCCCACTAAGCCCTCACATTGCTTCCTTTGATAACCACTTATACTATGAAACGACAACTCGACACAGTTCTCGTTTTTCTCTCTCCTAATTTTAGTAGCTATTTTTACCCCCGTTTCAAAAATGGTTGATGCCAGTATCACACATTTTCATTTTCAGACATTTTTTGGGGCCTTTGAATTATCTGTGTTGTAAAATATTTTTAATTTCTATTTTCAAGTGTGTTTTTTGAAATTTAACAAAATAACATACATTTTATGATTTTTTCTATAAAATAAGAAATTTTTATGTACAAAATAAGGCATTTTTATTGACAAAATTGTAAATAATTCCAGAAAATAAAGACATTTAAAACCATTTTCAATGAATTTTCAGAGAATTTTTCTCTAAAAATGATCATATTTCATATTAGTTATCAAAAAGTGACGACTCACATAAAGTCGAGAAAAAATATACAAATTATTTGTAAAAAACATATTAAAAACATTATATTTAGAAATTTTATTTCTAAAATAAAGTCTGAAAGTAAAAACATTACTAATATATCTGATAAAAAAATTGTCAAAAATTGTCGAAATTAACATTTTCTTCAAAACATGAAACTATTCAACAATATCATGCATGCCAAATTCTTCATCGACATTGGAATTTTCTATAGCTTGAATTTCCTCGGGGACATCAATGTCCTCTTCCATTGGGTCTTCTATGTCTGCAAGATCCCCAAAGTGCTCCTTTCCAAACACCCCTCCTAACGGGGGTTGGGGCTCTTTTGACATCTTTGCCACAAGTGTTTCACTAAACTCTCCTTTCTTCAAACCAACTTCTTGCAGTTCATCTGGAAGAACTTGAATATCCTTTGACAGTTGACAGTGTTTAGTGTCTTTTACAGAGTCATAAAGGGTTCTTCCCTAAAAGGTTAGGACTTCCAAAACAGTTAAAAACAAGTAACTAAAATGATAATGATCAATTATTATGCATAGGATAACACTTTTTATGTATTATCTTTGTGTTTATGTCTTTCACAGAGTCATAAAGGGTTCTTCCCTAAAAGGTTAGGACTCCCGAAACAGTTAAAAACAAGTAACTAAAATGATAATGATTAATTATTATGCATAGAGTAACACTTTTTATGTATCCTAATTCTTGCAAACCCTATCCCTCTAACCTATCAACAAACCTCCGGGCCCATGTTTTCAATACTGATTGCATCTCCAAATTGTGGGATGTTCTCTCCATGTTGTCCCTCTTTCACCTATGGAGCCGACACCAAATGATTCTCAAAGTTCAAAGCAAACCCTTGTATCCCATGACTCATGTTTTGCAAGTAACTAAAATGATAATGATCAATTGTTATGCATAGAGTAACACTTTTTATGTATCCTAGTTCTTACAAACCCTAGCCCTTTAACCTGTCAACAAACCTTCGGGCCCGTGTTTTCAATACTGGTTGCATCTCCAAATTGTGGGATGTTCTCTCCATGTTGTCCCTCTTTCACCTATGGAGCCGACACCAAATGATTCTCAAAGTTCAAAGCAAACCCTCATATCCCACAACTCATGTTTTGCAAATAATCTGTCTCTATTCAAACCGGTAGATCCGTTCGGTGGGGAGTGGGTCCACCACTATCCACCAACCAATACATATTTTCCCATCCAAAAAATAATGCATAAGATAAAAATGCAGTAAAATCTGATAATAGTATAAAAAATAACCACAAAAACCTAACCTACCAACCCAACCTAGGAGAAGAAGGGAAATAAGTTGCACTCTGAGAAATTAGAAAATAAAAACAAGTTCCCACTTTTTCACTTGATTACTACTAAACCAATCACTACAATTGACGATCTCCAAGTTATTAGAATTTTTCTCCAACCAGGAAATCACTACAATTGCCGAGCTCCAAGTTACGGTAATATGAATTCTAGAATTCTATTAGCGTTGCTTGAAAATTAGGCTTCTTCTTAATATCTTGACTGCTGAAAATTAGGCTTCCTCTTAATATTTTGATTGCACAACCTTACTTACAATTAAGTCTATTTGAAATTCGTGAGAGCAGAGATGCACACAATAGACAGAGTTGTATTACATCTCATAAACAGAGATACATTACACTTAAATAATAGACAGAGTTGTATTACATCTCATAAACAGAGATACATTACACTTAAAAGTGTTGTGAGATCCAATTTATTTTACTTTTCGAGAAAGAGGTTGAGAGAATCTCTCAACAACCTCCAACTAACCCAACCCAATCTCTAGGATGCATCATAATTAGACATTATCTTAACAAGTCTTTGGAGTCTGGATGAGAAGTTAAATGGGAAACTCCTTGCCCTAATGATGAATCCCACTTTGGATTCGAAACGTGCACCAAAACATCTAGATTATCCGAAAAAGTCTCACTAGAAAATTACAAATTCTAATACTCAAGGAGCTTTCTAAAATTTTGAAATAATTTATTTCAAAAAAAATCTCTTACTCACCGGTAGATTTGCAATGAAAGAATCGCAATTAAAAGAATCAAAGAATCATAAATTGTGTAAACCACTCAGTACACAGCTACAAAACTGGTTAATCAATTTTTCTTATGTAATACGAGAGGCTTATGCAACTTCTTTTACAAAGAAAAAATGACTCCAAGATACTGTAGGTTTATTAGATCTCGGTAGCCTTTAGATTGGAAATATAATGTATAGATCACGCTTATAAATATATTCTGATAGAAAAATAGTTTTGGAATTTTCTTAACGCATTTGCACAGGTTATATGGATAAGTGGAGATTTCCATAAAAACAAATATGCCAACTCTTCCAATTTGATCTCCTTAAGAGCAGTGCCCTTCTAATGGAAATTTTTCTAAAAGATTTCCATTGGTCTAATTTGGGCTCGGCGAAGGGTCACTTCCCTTGATTCCTTGGAAAATTTAATGCACTCAAGTCGATCCAAAAAAGTGAACTAGACCTTTAACTATTTAATTGCAAATTGTAGTTTTATCAACGAAACGATCATATTGCAAAATGGTGTTTGATCAAGAAAATAAATTGTTCCGTGTCTTATTGGTCAATGATACATTGGCTAATAATGCATTGTATTGTTTAAGAGGTGGAGCTATCCTCATTTTCTATGAGAAAAATCTGCGGAAAACTAACGTCATTATGGAATCTGTTCGACATTAGAGAGAGAGTTCCATTTCGGTTTCCTTGGAAAATTTCATACATATTTTCATCATATGCAAAGGCCGTTAGAGAATGATCTAGTTGTGTGAATTCTGCCATGGTTTCTCCTGTTTGAATGTTGTGAATCGAGATGCCGCGCTCATATCCTGGGAAGGAGGGCGAGTGGCAAATGCAAGTATCCTGTTCCTCTGTGATGAAATACTTATACCTGTGGTTGTAATATTGAGGCAGTGGATTATCTTGTGGGATGTCTTTTAAAGTGAAGAGATGGTCACCTCTTAGATTAAAAGCTACAAGTCTGAACTTCTCGGTTTGGCAGATGAAGTCGCGTCTCTTGTTCAAGAAATAAGGGGCTCCCATTGCTCGAATTCCTAGTTCTCGGATATGATTAAAATTTCCTCCTCTATCTAATATTTGGAGATTGTGGTCACGCTGTTACTAGGCCCTCGATGCTCGGCATCGAGGGTGGCCGTGAGGGCCGCACTTTGGCGCCCAAGCGGGTGGAGGTCTTTAGCTTCACAGACCCCTCTGCCCACAATTTATCCAACGTTGATGTCAATGTTTCCATACTTGGTAGCTCTTCTAGCTCAGTCCACTCTCTAACAATTAGTCGTCGAAGCTTTGTCAGTTGCTCCAACCCCTGGATGCTCTTCAGCTGCACACGTCCATCTACCGATAGCTATTCTAGAACAGTTGGCTATTTATAAAACTTATTAATATCAAACAAAATCAAAATTAAAAACAGAAGAGATTAACTTCACTAAGAATTAGAATCGTAAAAGGTTCTGCAAGTAAGTTTTATAGAACGAAAATTGAATACGTTTTATAGGCCCTCGATGCCCGGCATCGAGGGTAGCCGTGAGGGCCTCCCTTTGGCGCCCAAGCGGGCGGAGGTCTTCAGCTTCACAGACCCCTCTACCCACAATTTATCCAACGTTGATGTCAATGTTTCCATACTTGGCAGCTCTTCTAGCTCATTCCACTCTCTAACAATCAGTCGTCGAAGCTTTGTCAGCTGCTCCAACCCCTGGATGCTCTTCAGCTGCACACGTCCATCTGTCGATAACTATTCTAGAACAGTTAGCTGTTTATAAAACTTATTAATATCAAACAAAATCAAAATTAAAAATAGAAGAGATTAACTTCACTAAGAATTAGAATCGTAAAAGGTTCTGCAAGTAAGTTTTATAGAACAAAAATTGAATACGTTTTATAGGCCCTCGATGCCCGGCATCGAGGGTGGTCGTGAGGGCCGCACTTTGGTACCCAAGCGGGAGGAGGTCTTCAACTTCACAGACCCCTCTGCCCACAATTTCTCCAACGTTGATGTCAATCTTTCCATACTTGGCAGCTCTTCTAGCTCAGTCCACTCTCTAACAATCAGTCGTCGAAGCTTTGTCAGTTGCTCCAACCCCTGGATGCTCTTCAGCTGCACACGTCCATCTGCAATCACATTGTCTTTACAAGAAAGGATAAGTTTTAAGCCGATGATCATACATCACCATGGACAAAAAGTTAGAAAAAAACACATTGAAGCTGGAGATTGGACACATTTGAAAATGAAGCATACATTACAATTTCCTCAAACTCTTGTACATGAATGATCCAAACTGTTGTACATGAGCATATTTGACAATGGAGCTATATATTACAATTTTTAGAAGTATAATTTGGAACATATTTGACAATGAAGCTATATATTACAATTTTCACAAGTATAGCTTAGAACACATTTGATAATGAAGCTATATATTACAATTCCCACAAGTATAGTCTGAAACACATTTGACAATGAAGTTATACATTATAATTTCCTCATAATATGTTGTGCATGAAATGATACTATGGCAAGTATAATTTGAAACACATTTGACAATGAAGCATTACAATTTCCTCATAATGTGTTGTACATGAATGATGTATGCAAAGCATAGTTTGGAGTTACCTTCTTCATGTGTCTATACAATAATGATACTATGACAAGTATAGTTTGGAACACATTTGACAATGAAGCTATCCATTACAATTTCCTCCTAATGTGTTGTACATGAATGATGTATGACAAATATAGTTTGGAGTTATCTCTTTCATGTGTCTGTTCATTAGTTCAATGTGTATTGTTTAGAGTTACCTCCTTCATGTGTCCATTTAACTATTGAATGTGTTTTTTTTCTTTTTCAATATTGTAATTACTCACAAGGCTTCCTTAATTTTAATTATTTTCATAAAGATTGATGAGAAGAGAAAATATACATTGAAATACAAATTAAGAAATTAAAGACTAGAGCTTTCAGTGTACCTTTTGAAAATAAATAAAATGCTCATAAAGAATGTGACTCTGCAACACTAGTTATTTATTTAGAAAATTTTTATATTGGACCATTGTTGGGGGAAAGACTCATTTAAAAGAAAAAAAAAGGTAATGTTATGGTCTCAATGTTCAAGGGAAACATTACATTTGAAGGTATTAAATTCATCAAATAATTTTTATTTTAGCATATATGTATCCATCTATACATGTACAACATATAATTTTTTTTCCAAATAGGTAATGTAATAAAAAGTAACAATTTAAAAATAAGATACCTATGCAAGTTATAAATATGATATACGTACAAATAAAAATCAATAAAAAATATAAAGTACCATTTTCTGTCTTAGAAAATCATATATCTACATGCAATGCTTTATAAGTTTGTTTAGTTTCATTAGAAATGAATATATGGTTTGAATATTTAAAAGCATGGTTTAAAACAACCTTAAGAATATAGAGTTGGGAAAATGGATTTGTTTTTCCTTATGTAGCCCAAAACACAAGGTTTTCCATTCCAAAAGTCAACCAAAGAAAACCAAATCATCCAATATGTAGAGGAAAAGAAGCATTCCTGGCACTTTTCTTAAACATGCAAGCTTTTTTATTTCATGTTCTTATTCAAGGATATTAATATCAAGAAACTTCAATAAAATCCCATGTCACTAGTTTTATGTATTTGATGATGGTCAAATCGTTGCAAACCATCCATTCCCTCGTGTGGTGGTATTAGGTCATGCTCATGGTGCTTGATCTCTAGGGTTTTTTTAGGGCTCAAGGATGTTGTATCTTTCCCCTAATAAATGTCAAGGGCCTTAGGATGTTATTACCCTATCACAACTATGGTTAAGGCCTCAAGGCCCATCTAATGTGCATGAAAGATAAATTAGAGAAACCAAGGAGGAATCAGCAGAGCACAAAGGCTTTCTTAGACACACAAGAGGAGAAACACTCAACTCAATTGTATTATGGATTAAAGGTTAGATATATAGAAAAGAGATAATAAAATCTAGATCGAATAGATGTGGATAAGATCCTACAGCATAGGAGTTGTTTGAACAAGAAACCTAGATATAGAAAACATACGAATATATTTCTGCATTATATCTAATAGCCTACCTTAATGCAGAAATGGATTATTGACAACACCTAATTTCTTCCTAAGATCCTCAAAATGGATCCTTCCAACTGTCTTAGTAAAAATATCAGCAACATTCTCACTTGTATTACAATAGATGAGTTCAATTTCTCGAGACTCAATCTTTTCTCTGAGAAAATGATGTTGCAGATCAATATGTTTGGATCTGGCATGATAGACTGGATTGTGTGCCAGCTTAATTGAGCTTTGATTGTCACATTGGATTCTGGTAGTTTGTTTTTATTGTGTTCCAACCTCTTCAAGAATGCACCTCAATCAAATGGCTTCATAAGTAGCACTCGTTAAAGATTTGTACTCAACTTTTGTGGATGATAAAGAAATAGTTGGTTGTTTCTTACTGATCCATGATATGACTCCCGAATCCATGGATGAATTTGAAGAAGCAGTGTAGATGCTTGTTATTAGTATGATTTTTTTAATTGAAACTCTACAGAAGTTTTTGATGATGGGGTGTCATAATCCATGGATGAATTTGAAGAGGGAGTTAGATTCTTTTTACTAGTATGATTTTTGTAATTGAAACTCTAGAGGAGTTTTTGAATATTTATATGAACCATTTGTTCTTGTATGGTCTAATATATTATCTCATTATGAATCACATCATAATTTCTTTGTTTCTATATGGTTATAATGGTGAAATTATTAGAGAAATTTGTTTTTTCTTTAATATGCAACTTTCCAGAAAGTTGTAATTTATCTCTTCAAGAATTTTTCTTTTTTTCCAATTTAAGGTTGATTTTAAAGTTTTGTTAAACAACAATATGGGATGTTTAGTCTATGCCTCTATTTTTTACCCTAAAAAAAAATGTGTATACTGGTATCAACACTTTTCTATTTGGGGGGTGTTTTTGGTGTTTTTTTTGCAAAAATCACCGTTTTTATGGGTAGAGTTCTCGTTCATAGTATATAGTTCTCATTTCATAGTATAAGTGGTTTGATTTGGATATCCTAGAAGAGAAATCCCTTCCTTTGGTCGCACCTTTCTAGATAAATATCCAAGTGGAACATTAGACGATTTCATGTTGTATTCTAGATGAAGGAAACTCAGTGAGTATTTTATCCACACATTCTTGGAAAGGCATGGGGTCTCACATCCTTATCTCGGCTGATAGTTAGTTATTAACTTTTGATAGAAGAACTAGTCAAAATTTGGGATTTCTTACTCAAACACATGTTACTTTGGGTGGGAAGACCGTCTTAGTTGATTTTATGGTGATAGAAGACCCCTTGGACTTCAATATGCTCCTATGTTGTGATTATGTTTATGTTATGAAAGTTGTGGTGTTTATTCTCTTTTGTGTGATGTACTTTCCTCATAGTGAAAGCATCATTACTGTTGATCAACTGGAAATTTTTTATCCCCCTCCTTACCCAATTGTAGACCAAGTATATTGTTTGTTAATTCCCAATGTTTTGGAAGAAACTACCCTACTATGGGTGAATTATGTGGCCTCATATCTGTTGTGTCCAATTTCTACCAAGAAGAAGCCTCTACAGTCATGCTTATATTCTTGAGACTCAGCCCCATCAACTGAACAGGTAATATATCCTATGCGGACTTTGGATCCTACTCTCCACCCTATTTATCCAATTGAATGCTTAAACATGCCTCCCATTTGGGATGGTCTCCTTCCTTCAAATGAAGTCTTCCTAGAGTCTATGATATAATGTAACCTTCTTATGGATATTGACTCAGTTGTAGTTAAATCCAACCCTGAGTTTCTTGTTGATTATGATCCTTCAAATGATAGATCCTCAAGATCTGACATTGTTGAGTATTTTTATTTTCCTATCAAAAAAAATATCAGTGATCCTAATGAGTTTGATTATGCTTGTAGATTTTTTTACTCCAACATTGTTGAATCTATTCCTGGAGACCCCATCATCTATGTAAACTTTAGTTTTCCTCTTGAGGTTGATCTTACAGATTATAAACCCTCGGGCCTTGGCACCATAGAGTATTCCTTGGTTAACTATTCCTTGACTATGCCTTTTGTGGAAGATAGCAAAGTTAAAAATGTTTCTACCAAAGTGACCTATATTAGATCTCTTCTTGTGAACATGACATTGATACTGTTGTTTATTGGAGACAAGACTCTTAGTTGGATTCACAATTATTTACTAGCCTCACTTTATTTTTCAAGATGAAACCACATTTTTCTATACCCTAATCATGCTTAGGACCCTGATATGGACTTACACACTTTTATCCCCTTATATAAGCTCTCATATATGCTCTCATATATGCTCTCATCATCACTCTTCTTTGTACCATTTTTCCATTAAAACTTGAAACCATTTACCTGGAGGAGATGCTCCCTGAGTGTAGTTATCTTTCTCGTGTTCCTTCTCCTATGCTTAGGTTTGTTGCTCGTGCTTGTAACTAGTTCTGCATGCCTTTGACACTCATCTCCTTGCATTTAGATGATCCTTCCTGCTTTCCTTCAAGCTCGATAAAAACAGTGAGGCCACAAGTTGACTTCTTTGTGCTCATTAGAACTTTATGAGAAATTTATCGAGTTACCTTTAAGCTCTAGTCTAACTCCTTAAACATGACTAGAATGTTGAGTTTGCTTGTCCCTTTAAATCGTTAAAGGATCTGAAGGAACATCCACATTGGTATAAGTTTAAACTTTCTTCGGACCATGTGGATTACTTACTAAAAATGAATACTCTAGTCGAATATGGCTAGAAGAGTATTCTGAGGTATAGGTTTATCAGTTTTTGGGGCCCAGGAGACTAAATTTATGAAAAAGGAATTTGTTTGAGCTTACTTTTCTCTTTTTGTGCTATGGATTAAACTATGAAAAATATTCTGAGTGTTCTTTATGCAATTGTCATGCTCATTAAAACTATATGACAAAATCATCAAGTGATGTTTCTTCCCTTCGCACTCGTTATAAATAAAGCATTTTCCTTGTTTTTGAAGGAGAATCATATTGATGATAGTTTACCCCTTTTTCAAACCTTGCTGACTAACTACACAAAAGGAATAACTTAGTTCTATTGAGATAAGAGAGTTCTCCTATGGATTTTTTTACACTTTTTTTGGACTTTGGAGACTAACTTTATGAAAAATTCCTCCTCTAGATTCTTCTTTGGCATTTTCGTACTCTCAAAATTGTGAAAACACAGTCAATCATCCACTAATTTGAGCTAGTGAAATCCATGGATCAATTCTTTATCAATCAATCTTCTATCTCTTCTTCGATCTTTCCAACCAAGGATAATTTTAGGGGCGAATTTTAGCCCAGTGGGCTATTTTTCCATGTTTTTCTCCCAAAAAACACTCACTATTTTGCCTTTTTTGAATCCCTGTTTCGCCCAATTTTGATGGGGTAAAATTTTTTCACCCTAAAAATCACCAAATTATTATATAAACAATATAAAATCCTTGGAAATTAAAATATTTTTTGAAAAATATCGCCAATCATTTTATAGTTGTCATTTTAAGAATTGGTAATATTCACCAGCATTTATACACTTTTAAATAAGTATGGTTCCTTAAAATCATCCCTGTTTCCAACAATGAAGAAAGTATTAAGTTTTCTTTCTTGGACTCATTAAACCTTTACAAGAAAAAAGGGAAGGGAAGTTCATTCAAATGTCTTTTATACCATGGAAACAAGTCTCTTTTCCTTAAACAATGCACCAATTCTGAGTCTATCAATAGTTGGGTTCTAGTTTTTGGCCTTAGGATTAAGCCTAAACTCATAGTTCTCACTCCTCTAGTTGGTTCTTTTCCAATTATATGGGGAATCTTTCAATGTCTCCTACATTGCAGATTTGTAACATTGATCCTTTTGTGTCTAAAGTTGTCTGAGTCACATTTTTGGTGTGCTCACTGTTCAAGGATAAAAACTTTGTTGGTCATTCTGTAGTTTCCCTGACCATATGTGTGAGCCATTATCTGGTGTCAGTTTGTTATATTCAGTATTTGACAATCCTTGCTGAAAAAATATGTACCAAATCCAAGTCAAATCAGTATTTGATTTACCTCATGTTCGATGATGGAGTATTCATTAATGCCTTCGTTCCAACCGATATCTTCTTATTGACTTCAACACATATTGCTCTAGGAATCAGATTTAGAGTTTATCACATTACCTTGGGGATTGTAGTCATTAGTGGAAATTTCCCTTGCTATGGTGTAGTGGGAATACCTTAATGTTCCCTACTTGATGGATTCTTCAGGTGTTTGATGTCAAATCCTTTATTCAAACTTGTTAGAATGTACTAGGTACCTTGGGGACCATTTTAATTATTAGTGATTTCGCTCGCATTTGTTAACGGTTCTCACGAATGACCGATAATCAAGCAGTTTCGTCCATGTTCGACATCAGATCCTTTATGTGCATTGTTAGGATTCACACCTTTGGGAGGTTTGGGTTAAATACCTTGGGTCAATAGTAGAATCATATTATTTTTCTATTGCATAAGTTGCACAAGACCTTGTCACAATCCATATGAAATTTTCTGAGACATAGATCCACCTTGTACTCTTGTGGTTATTATAGATTATTAAGCATGGATCAATGTTGTTCATTTGTGGCCATGACTCCTCTAGATATTATATGGCCTCATTTTGCATATTGTTCGGCCATGATAGTTACACCAATTATACACATCTTGAATCTGCCTGGTATCTTTATGGCAATGATTTCCCACAGATCCAATTGTTTGACATTTATCTCTCTTTCAGGTACCTTTGATCGAGACCATGATCTTAAGTTCTCTAGTTTCTCTGATTCCATGGCTCAGCCATTTTTTTTTTATAATATTATTCGGCTATCATCTTCCCCTCTAACCTCATACATTAGGGGGCTTCTATTATATCGCAAAATATCACTTCTCAATCTATGATGACTTTTGTGACATGTTTTGTCGCATGAGGACACTTCATGAAAGTTATTGTGAGTCAATCAAAGGACACCTATGGAGTGAAGGACCATATAAAGAGTTCTATAACACTGTTTAACCTATTGTCTAGAGCATTGGAAAGGTATTGGACCAAGGAACAACTTTCTAGAAGACACTAAATCCTGAAAATGCTTGAAAATACCCTAAATGATGGAATTTTTTAACCCATTCATGAGTATGTAAAAGGAAACCTATATTTCCCTCACAAATTTATAGAAGGAAACCCATGTATATACCATGAAGTGGTAAAAAAGTGGGAAATTTTCAAATTTTGGATGGTTTGGGTGGTTTTGGAATGGCTCCTTCGATTGTAACAGATCCATACTCAATCCTAACTCTTCAAATAACTATATAAGAGAAGGAGAGGGGTCCATGAAAGGGGAATTAACCGTTAACATTTTTATGCTGGTGAAATTGGGACTCCGATCCCCCCTACCTTTTCCCTAGTTGTCATCTCCCTTTGTTGCAGAGCTTGGAGGCTGATATTCTTGGAGAGGAGAAGCAGGAGATCCAAATCGAATGTTTCACGAGGTGCCTTGCATGAGGAGAAGGTATATCTTGTACTTATTACACTGATTAATAAAGAATTGATGTTCTTCTCATTCCAAATCATTGTGTAATGGATATTGAATCTCTATTAGTGATCAGATGTTGATTTTAGTCAGATTAGGGTTTCATATTATCTTGATTATCATCTCACATGTGGTCAAATTGTTTTCAGGAAGGTTTGAAGTTGTTTTTCAGGTCTCTTGGATTGGAGAGCAAGAGTAGGGCTAAAGGAAAGCTTGGATCAACCTTCATTCTGTAAGGTATGAACGCGTATAACCATTGAAACCTTGTTTAATTTATTATTGCAAAAATTTTCATATTAGTATTTATACCCCTAGTACATTGGTGGCCTCGACCCCCAGCCATAGGAACACTTTCCCTAACAACATAATGAGTTACCTTGGTGACAAAAAATGAGTCGAACTCAATTGTTGAGAAGTCTAATTATTTAAACAAATTGGATGAAGTGTTTGGGATGTCTCAATATTTCAAGGGATAACTTATTTGATGTAGACATTCCTACAACACCCAATGTGGTGTGGCTCTTACTCGATTTACTATTTGGGAATAGTAATGAGTTGAGAGGCCACCAACTTGAAAATGAGTTGATCACTTTGAATCCAACTCACTTTGAGATGATCCAATATCTCTTAAACAAGTTTAAATCATTGGTTCTTCAGCTGAAACAATGTGGCATCGAAAATAAGGAAGAGAAGTTGACATTTTTCGTACTTTCAAAGCTATGGCCTGAATATTTAGTGTTTCTTTCTACATTCCACTCAGGAAAGCTGACAGTTTGAAATTGGAGAATTCCATATTTGGAAGAATTCGTGGATTCTTTGACTCAAGAAAAAGATAAATTGGTTCAAATGGGTACCAACAAATCCACCAAGGATCAATCCCCTTCTATAGGTGTTTTGAATCAAGGAAAGGGAAAAAAGAATCCCAAGGATTCAAAGCCATAAGAGAATTAGAAGCAGTAGAAGTCCAAACATTCTAGTGGGGATTTGAATCCTAGCAAGTACAAAGGAAAGAACTAAGGCAAGAACAAGTGCACTTACCATCAAAAATATTGGAATATAGAGAGTGCATGCATGAATAAAAGCATTGACATGATGGCGCAACTCCTGGAGAAGAACACCATTCCTTTTCTAGATGGAACAATGAAGAAAGGTAGAGGTTCAAACTCTAGAAACAAGGAGAGATGCCATGCACTAGTTGCTAGATATTCTAAATCTTCCTTCATTCAAATAGATTCAGGTGCCTCAAGTCACATGGATTCCAAACAAGACTCCTTCTCGGCCCTACATCCATACAGTTGTCCATCCATTCTTATGGGTGATGACTCTAAGATCCCATCTAAAGGGATTCGTAGGATCAATATTGACAATGGGTTCCTCAACAATGTGTTGTATGTGTATGATATTCTATCAAACCTACTCTTTGTCTATAAAAAGACATACAATTTTTTCCAAGAGAGTGAAATTCACTCAAGATGATGTGGAAATATCATAAATTTCTATATGCAAAATTGTTGTAGTGGGTATTGTAGATCATCAGTCAAGAATGTAAACATTTTCACGCTTTCTTCCTTACTCCTCAGGGAATGCACTCGGGTCACATGCCAATGAGACCATTAAGATATAGCATGATAGTTTTGGACACCTTAACTACAAATATCTAAAATCTTGGAGCAAAGAAAACATGGTTGAAGGACTTCCAAGCATCAATTATTCCAAAGGAACATGCAAGGTATGCAATTTTGGGATGCATGAATAGTGAAAATATGACAAGGTTAAGGAAAGAAGGGATTTCCAAGTGCTTGAAATGTGTAGTGTCTCCTTTTGGAGTTCTGGAGAAAATTACAATTTGGGCATTCTCAAGTTTGACTAGTCATGACACTATAGGGTTCCAAATTTCATCAAATGGTCCCAAGTTTGAAAGAAAATGGTATGGTGAGTCTTAAGAAATCCCATGGTATTCTATGGATACTTTTTATATAACTTTATAGTTATAAAACCTTGTTTGGTATTAAGGAGAACTAGTGCAAATTTACTAGAAAATTTGAGGTCAAATTCCCCCCAAGGGTTAGAGCCAAATTCGCCTCCCAACTCATGTACTACCCTCCCAAATTTGTAAAAAAAGTATGGGAAATAATATAACCTCATCTAATCTCATTACACAAGGATATTAGTTCTTTAAACTAGTTATATATATCCACATTTGTTTGATGACTTTCAATGAAATTGCTTATGGGGAATTTGCATAACAAGATCAATTTTGACATATGAAAGGTAGAGTTAAAGGTTCAGATCAGGATGTGACATATATATACCCCATAAAGAATAAAAATTTCTTCCCAAAAAGTATTAAACAAAATATAAATCCCTTCATACAATTCTTTTATACAACCCATTCAGTATTGGAGTCAAATACATGAAAATTAGTGAATTAGTAGCATGGAATTGCAAGAGTTTCAAATATGGATCTCTTGGATTTAAACCAACATAGAATAGATAAATGAAATTATAGAGTAACACTTAATATATGGATGACACAACATCATAAAAATCATTAAAACTACTTCAATATTGAAGCCAAATCCATGAAAAGTAGTTATTCCAGAGCATGGGAATAGGAGCCTTTCACACTGGAGTTTCTTGAATTTTGAGATACAAAGAATATGGTCATAAAATTACATAGTTATAAATCATTTATTTATTCCCCATGATAATCAAACTTATATAAAATTCCTGATACAAATCTTATATACAATTCTTTCCAAAATGGAATCCAAATACATGAAAAGTAGTCATTCAAGAGCATGGGAATCCAAGCCTTTCATACATGTATTTTTGATATTTTGAGTTACAGAGCATACAAAAATGATATTAAATATCCATACATTATATTTCATATCTTTGGAACAAAATGTACTCATCATCTCTCCATCTCAACCTAGGGAACTAGTAGGTTGGTGAAACATTATTTGCAAGTAGTCTTATTTGGAAATTATTTAATTGGGGACATGCCAAATAGATACATAAATATATCATAGTACCTTTTCCCAAACCCTCTTATGTAAAATCAAGGTATGTCTTAACATTCATAGATTATTTCTGAAGGTATTGTTGGGTGTATTTTCTCAAGCAAAAATGTGAAGTGTATGAGATCTTCAAAGTATTTTTCAAAGATTTGGTTGTGAACTTGAGTGGGAAGTAGATCAATGTATTAAGAAATGATAATGGAAATTAATATGACAATAGAAACTAAAACATATATTTGAATAGAATGGCATTCAAATGCAACATTTTCTTCCCTACACACCACAACAAAATGGTGTGGCAGAGCACAAGAATAGAGCATTGAAGGAGATGGCCACATTCATGTTGGTGGATAAGTATTTGTTTCCTAAGCTATGGGATGAAGCCATAAATTGTGTTGTATATGTTCATAACATATTTCTACACAAATAATTGGAAGAGAAAACTCTGTATGAGGCTTGGAGAGGTCACAAGCCCAATGTTTCTCATTTCAGGGTTTTTGACTTAAAGGCTTGGGCTATAATTCCTCCCAAGAAGAGAAAAGAATTCCAAAATAAAAGAAAGGAGCACATAATGGTTGGATATGATGACTATGCAAATGGATGCAATCTTTTTTATCCCTCATATCAGAAAACATTCATTGAGATAAGTTTACAGTTTACAGTTTAAGTTTACAATTGTGAATGGGGTGAGAAGAGGGATTGATGAGTCCATTCGGATTTATACGTGATAAAACCTACAAATCAAAACAAAAAGGGAAACTTAAGGTTGGACAGCCTGCACATTCTAGGATTTCATCACACCTAGCATAGTCAATCAAGAAAGCTTGATCAACAAGTTCTTTACTTAGGGTATTAAGTGGTAAGCCTTGGCTTCTGGTGCAGTGCTGGAATTTTGAGCTATTGCTCACTTTGCATGGAGAAATCTGTCAAAAGCTTGTTCTTGAGAGATCTGTTCTTCATTCCACCATAAGCTCTGATACCATATTAATTCTTGCACATGATCTAGCAACTAGGAATCAAAATCATCAAAGAATAATTAACAAATACTCATGAATTGGAAATAATTGAAACTAGAATGGTTTCCTCTGTGTATATTTAACAAACAATAAAGGGTTACAATTCCAATGTTGAGCAATGGATTAACTCCATGAATAATTCAAATACCTAAGGGACAATTCGAATTCAATGAGTGAGTCTAGCTTAACTGACTCTTTTCTATGCAATCTCACTTAGTTAACCACTTGACCAAAACCCTAATTGACTCACCAAACCCTAACTGAAGTCGAAGTCCAATAAATGACTGAATCTCAACTGAAGGATATCAAACACATGTCATAGAAAACCAACCATCAAGTGCTGGTGCTGCATGACTCCAATGAACCCCGATGAGGTTAACTGAAGCTGAACTAACCATCAGAAGTTGGTGGAGGCGTCTTGTTGACTCCAGTTCATTAAATAATAATAAATAATCATTAAATAATATATTTAATAAATGGAGGTGCCTTAACTAACTGTAACTGACTGGTTGAACTGATTGTAACCACCAGTTAGCAATTAGGTGCATTAATGTCACACAGATCACCCCTGGAGTGCTCCAGTTAGCCTCCTTGACTGTAGGAGGAGGCTAAGTTAGCCTCCTTGACTGTAGTTAGGCGTGGGAGTGACTGGGATGATGGTAATTAATGCTCCATTGATGTCAATTAAACTTAGGATAGTGACCAAAAGAGTGTGTATGATGGTAAATGTCTCCAACACCCCCCCTTAAGCTATACTCAGAAAGAGTTAGAAAACATAGATGCATAAAATGCTAGGGCCTTGGAAAATAAGGCCAGAGGTCGCCCTGTACAATAAAGTAACTGCTTAATATAACCAAGTAAATGGGGAAAACCTCATGGGAAAAATACCCCCCCTCAAACTAAGCAGTAAATTAGGAATTGGTTCTTCTATGTAGCAACATCCTGAGACTGTGCATGTGAACCTGTAAATACAAACTAAATGAATATGTCTAGAGGAATCTTCCACTTTGGAAGAAGAAAAATTCACTCAACTGAATCAGAAATAAAAACAGCTGCACGGTGAAAACTGGACCCATGTAGAGAAACTGAAATCATCTGAAGAGAGAGCAAAGGTTCTTGAGGATTCGAACCATGTGTGGAACAGTCAAGAAACTGATATGTTCCAGCCCTGAACAGAAAACCATGAGTGGTAAAATCAGCCCCAAATCTTAGGAGCAAGTGTCCAAGCAGATGCATAATGTCTTCCTCTTTACTAGTTCTGTGAGGAGATGAGCTTGTGACCAAAGGTAGAGAATCCCTGGGACTCTGGAGAGCAAATGCTTGAGATCCATAATCTGATATAGATTATAAAATAGCTAATGAATCAGAAAATAAAATATCAGCAACCTCATAAGAGGAAACTAACACCAAATCCCCATCAGTAAATTTGAAGAAGAATTGCGGTACTTGATTTTTCACAGCGAAATTGGTGAGAGCAGCTACAAGCATGAATGAAAGCTCTTGTATTTTAAAATATGAAGACAATAATATCAGATCAGAATGTAAATCAGATCTAAATAATTTTACAATAGATCCAAAACTATGAAATGAAATCAAATCCCCAACAGCAGTTTTGTAGGAGACTTGCGGTACTTGTTTCTTCACACCATTGATGAGAACAGCTACAAGTAGTACTGAAGGTTTATGAACCTGAAATTTTGAACCAATAAATTTCAGATCAGATAAAAATAATATCATAGTAGATCCAATAAGTTTCATATCAGATCCAAAATTATGGTCAACCAAGACGGTAGATGCACAATTTTCTTCTTCTTCAAAATTCTGAATTTTGGTGCATGCAATCCTACAGGAATTTGCTGAAAGATCTAGATCATGGGGAGCGAATGGATCACTCTTATAATATAATATTTCTTCCAAAATATCCAATTTTTTACATATTTGCACACCGGAAGCAACATTAGACGAAGAAAAATCAAATTTCTCTTCACTTTCGGAAGCAATTACTGGTAAATTTTGCACAGAATTCGAAGGAAAATCACCGGTGAATGTTTGCATGGAATTGCAGCAGTGTTTTTCTTCAATATCAAAGATTCGAATGTCTTATTCTGTTTCATCAATATGAGAAGATGAGATATCAGAGATATCATGAACTTCCGGAGCATCAGGGGAAGGAGTCACTTCATGAATACTTTCTTCAATTCGAATTGAATGTGTAGAAGATTCTGCTTCATCTTCATCTTGAACAACTTCATCAGAGAGAGTAGTGGCTGAGAGTTTTGAGTGAAGAACTCTTGTGGTTCTGGTTGCAATCTCCAAAGTACTATTATGATCCTCATTGTGCTTGCCAAAGGTTTTGTCCAATATTGTCCAGACTTCCTTTGGGTATTCAGCAGAACGAATAAGGTAGTACAAGTCATCATCAAGGGCCAGACCTATTGTTCCAAAAGCTCTATCAAAGTAAAT